>OX579634.1:53439860-53711318 GCA_951230915.1 Antitrichia curtipendula | reverse complement strand
GACACGTTATGGTAGATGTTCAACCCTTCATCTACTACAAAAATTACATGAAACAAGAAAAACATAGGTAGTACATATTACTTATAGTAGCAAAATAGAAATCCCTTATTTTTTAAAACTTGTCAACTCATTCCAACTTTCTAATTCTAATTTTATACAACTTTGTGGATGAACTCTAGTGGCCAACTGGATTGAGCAAAAAACTTTATTGTTGCGGAAAATCCACATCAACTAGAGTGATGATTCACGGAATAGGGTCTAGATATATGGTCTCAAAGTCTTGATATCTCCTAGGAGATGGTGTCCCAAATATACATTGAGTGAAATTGAACTAAGCTTGGAGACCGACAATAAGAGAACCATCTGAACATGGAGTAAGATAAACTCGACTCGAGACATGCAACACAACTTAAAGTCCAAATTGGGGTCAACAATGGCCTCATCAAGCTGATAATATTTGGTCCAAATTTGACCACATTAAGATTCACTCTCCAACTCTTGCCTTAACAATGACTCTAAGATTATGTAGAACATAAAGGGACCTTCCTTTGCTTGTTTCAATAGGCTAGCGTTTTTGTTTTTTTTTGTTTGTGCTCTTATTCTTCAATGTCCAGCTTAATGGTTTGGCTGTCTTTGTATTGTGATTTTTTTTAATGCTATGGTTCTGCAATTGTTGAAAAAAAATTAAAAAATTAAAAAAAAAAATTAAAAAAAATAAATATATATATATATATATATATATATATATATATATATATATAATACTATTATAATTAGTTCAATTAAAATTTAATAAAATTTAAAATGATTATTTATTCAAAAATTTAATATATTGAATTGATAAATGATAGTTTTTTTGATTTTTAATTGAATCTATAAAAATCTACAAGCTACAACTTTCAAAATCTATAAATTTTATAAATTAAAATTCAAAAAATTCAAAAATAAATATTTTCAAATGTAAAAAATTCAAAAATTCAAAAAATTGTAGATTCTCACTTTTTTTTAATACAAATACAAAATTCACAAGATTTTTTAGTAGAGATTATTATAAATTCTCTTTTAAATCATATGAAAGGAATTTTTATCAATTTTGATTTTTGTGACCCTTAATTTAATATATTTTGAATTTGTATTCTTAATCCCTAAAGTCCCAAGGTCTCTTTCCTATCAAAAATTACTCAAAATTGTCATTTTTGTAACAAAGAACAAAAACAAATTTAAGTTTTTTTTTTCATATCTAACCATGGGATCTATATAAAACTAGTAAAGGAATGTTTGGAAGAAATTTCATGAACTTTGACTTTGTAGCTTCCAAGATATTTGTAAAGGAAACAAATTTCTTGGAATCTTGTTCAATTTTTTGTCTTTCAGCCTTCATAACTTATAGTTTTTGCTCTACTAATATTGAATTTTGAATTTTCTATGATAAAAAATTCAATCAAGAATATAGGAATCATTTTATAAAAACCACAAACTTAATTTTCACTCATTAAAAAATTGTTAAGTAGAAGTAGGTTCAAGATTGAAAGAAAATCTAAATTATTAATAGCTCTAAGATGGAATTGAAATACAATAATTTCAACAATGAAATTGTTCTAGCAAAAGATCTTAACTTTGTGAAACTTTTTTTTTTTAAATTGTGAAAATTGAGGTAAAAAATAAATCCTAAAGGTTATTTTTTTGAGAAGATGCTCTAATTGTTCCCCAAAAGATCGTCTATAAATTTCACATAATAAATCCAAATGGAATAAACCAAAGCTTTTCATGTATATAAAATATAATCCGTACAAAATAATTTTTAAAATTTTTTTATTTGAAGTTTTTTTTAAAATTTCTTTGCTTGATGAACTAGAATTTGGGCTTTTTGTGCCATAACATTTGCTCTGGACTCTAATTGAAAAAATATTATATTTTTTAGAAAGCTAATGTATTGTATTATCTTCACAAAAAAATTAAAAGAATCACAACAAATATTGAGACCATAGAAACTTGTCCGGAATCCATATTGTCAACCAAGGGGACAATGGGACTTTAGGGTTAATTTAAAAAAAAAAACATATTGATTTAAAAAACATAGAAAAACATAAAGTTATTTTCACAAATTATTACAAATTTTTTTAAGAGTATGATATTTCAAAGAATTAAAAAAAAATCATCTTTAGGATCTATAGTCAATTCTCAATTGCTTGTTCAGATTGTCATTGGAATAAATATATTAAAAGCATTTGGGGTCATTGACAAATGTTAAGCTGAATGCGTGGTTAACTTTGTTGACAAATGTAGGTTCCAATTGAAATCAAAATTAAAATGGCCTAATTTTGAGGTGCCACAACCAGATTGACTTTTCAATAGCAACCAATGAAAGTTGAAATGTTTGTTGAGGCACAAGTTTATAAATTAATTTATAAGTATTAAAAATAATTGACACTAAAAAAATTGAACATTTTCATTTCCATAAGCCTGTAGAGTCATTAGATGAGATTTGGGGATCTGGGAGGGCCGTTTTAGGTCCATTCTTGGCGTTGTTCCCTTAGCAATTAAAGAACGTTGCTATCTAAAAAAAATTAATTAATTTTAAAAGAAGATGAAAAAATATTTTTTAATATGACGTGGTAGTCTTTGGGTCACATTGGGCAACTGCTGCAATACAGTTCCAGAGGCTGGAAACCCTAGGGAACTCGTAGCCCTCCACAAGGACTGAAAATCATCTAATGGTAAGATCTTCATTTGTCAATGGTAGCATATAGAGTAGCAAAACCCTAGTTTAATTACTTAATTACAGAACTATAGAGGTTCTACATTCTACAACCATTTATAAAGACCTATCAAGACTTATAATTTATAAAAAATAAAAATTTAAAGGAAAAATGTAAAATATTTATTTTCAATTGAAACCTTTTTAGAATGAGATTCTACGGTTAGAAATTCTTCAAAATTCATAAAATTTTACTTACAACTTTTTTTTGTCTAAGGTGCTATTTTGTATAATTTTGAAAATATGTTTTTAATTCTTGAGCCAAGAAACTTTAAGTGCTAGTATAATTAACTAAAGACATTTATTCACTTTTTTTTCTTCAAGCTAGTCCAAAAGTCAACAATTGGTCCAAAATAAAATATTTAATTGAGTTTGATTGATTAACAAAGTGATTTGAGTTTGATTTATAATTGTCTTCCGATATCCATTTTGTTGTTTAATGATAGTAGATTAGTTGTTTGTACTATTTAACTCCATAACCTTAGTTTAGTTTGAAATTTGAGTTTTTATTATTTTTACCTCACAAGTTATTCGTTGTTGTATTTGGGATACCTTGAAATTGATGATTGCAAAATAAAAAGTAGAACCACAATCCTCAAAATGGGATGAACTTGAATAAGACGATGGATATCCATAGTTGGGTGGAGTAAACTTAAGAACTGAAAATAATTCAATGGTACAATCTTTTTGATCAAAGTTTATATCAAATTTGTGATGTAGATTTGTCATGTCATGACTCACAACTACTTCTTTCTTCAAGTTTGAAGGTGCTCATAAACACCTATAATATAGTTACACTATAATCATAGAAGGTTTCTATAATATAGAGTTATAGATACCTTTAACATAGGCATATAGTCTTCTAAGCTCATGGGCTCACATAACAACTTTCAGCCATGTACACTAAAATAAGTGTCTCACAAGATGACTTCTATGACGAATTTGACTATCTTATGTGATTATAGAACTGGGTGTTTGGGCTCTCCCACCCACGGGTGCAAAATCATAGGCCGTTTGATGAAATTAAAAAAAAAAATTATCCCTTCCTAGGCGTATGATCAAATTTCCGGAAAAAAACTATACACCGTGGATGCTAGGGTTCCTGTGAGCCATGGATGCTAGGATTTTTGATCTTCCGAATAAAGAGCGTGGTGTGGTGGAGTCTGTGCGAGGGTGGTGTGGGGGGCTGTCTGGTGAGCATGGTGTGGTGGAACCATCAAGCAACTATGCAACAAGCAATGGTGCAGAGGTTCTGCAGAGCAAAGCGGTGAGTCTGCAAAGGGCGAGCAGAGGTTCTCTCCCCAATAGCTTTTTGAGTAGCTTGTGGCTTGTATTTTTGAGGATGCGCTTTTCCATTCTGATGGAAACAATTTGTATGTAATGGTAACCGGGTCCTTGAATGGAGGGCCAATTTTTCTCAGGTACTGAAGTCACATTGACATCTATGACCTAGACCGGAATCCACCAGGTGGGTTAAGTCACATACCTTAATCTCCATTTGCGGATACTTTCCCCACTTTTTGTAATTGGTTGTGTTCTTTAATGACAAAACTATTTCAAAGTTTTGCTGAGATCAAGATCAAAGCAAAACAAACATTTTTGTTTTTCAATACATCAATGTGTTCGAACGGTGTCCATATGAATCTGGTGGACACTTCTATTATAACGTTAGAAACACATCTTGAGAGCTTTCAGTTCAATCAAAAAGGAAGAAATGGCTTTAGCTTAACCCCTAAAGGTTTTTGACTATGTTTTCAGCAAAACTGCTCTAGAACTGCCATTTCTAATACTAGTGCCAAATTTTAGAAAAAAAACAATTTTGAACACTTGAAGCCGTAGGATCTTGTAGTAAACTTGTTTAAGAAGATGTGGAAAAAATTTCAGAATTTTCCACCAAGTGGATTGCAAGATAATAGCGTTTGAATTGACAAAAATCCTTTTTTTGTCCCTGCGAAAAAACGGGCAGCTGCTCTCCACAAGGTCACATTTGTATGAAAAAATGTTCAAAATGATGGTTACTCTTTGGATTTATTCTTCAAGGCAAGTTGGCTACATGCTTGAAAAATTTCAGATCATTTGGAATTGTACAACATATAGGAAAAAAATAGTAAGTAGGAAGAAGTAGAGAATGATTCAAAGCACTAATTTGTCAAGAATTTATTTATGAAATTGAAAAATGCCAATCCCAACGATTGTAATGTTGTAATAAACAATCTACACCCAATGTTTTTATTTTTTTTCAAAAATATTGAAAATCGAGTTAAATAAAGGGCTTCAAAGTTTATTTTAGAGTAGAGATTCCATAACTACCCTCAAACTAAGAATCCTCATAACTTTCATCTCATTAATCAACATGGAATGATTCAAAGCCTCCCACGTACATATAAATCTAAAGAACCAATTTCAAATTTTAGTTTTTTTTAAAAGTGATTTTTAAAGAAGTTTTTTTTGCTGCCCCAGCTGCCCGCCGAACAATGAAAATGACATATCATGCAATAACTTTTTAACCATGTAGTCAAAAGTTACGAAAATTGTTGGACCTTAAAGCTACTCCTCGGGCACATCTTATGTGAAAATTTCAAAGAAAAAAAAGAAAACTTCCGATCATAGTGAGCTGCCCAAAATCGCTATGTTGTCAAAAAACGGTGTTTGGTCCTTTAAGGGTTAAACCTTGTTATAGAGTTTAGTAGTTTCATTTCACGGAGAGTTTTAAACTCGAGCCATGTCTTTATTTGCTTGTACTTGTCAAATCTTTTTTGGTATTTAAATCTATGATACATTAAATTTTTCCTGAAAATTCTTGTTCTTCTAAGTGGATGGTTATGATAAGGTGTTGAGGGTAAAGATACAATACTATTAGTAGGTCTGTCCTTTGAAGGGCTTTGGTTGCATTGGTACAGCTCATCTCTTCCTCATACGCCTGTTGATAGTGAAAGAAGGTGCAACAGATGGGCTCAACAGTGCACTTTACGGTAATTTTTTGCTCCTCTTTGTTTGATTATCTTAAATTTGTTGCTGTACTTTTCAAGTGATTGACTCATTGATTTCAATTTCCACAGAGTCCTCCGTAGTGTGTTGTACTTCAAAGTGCCCCGTGCTATGACATACGAAGTACTCTGAAGTCCGTTGTGCTTTGAAGTAAGAGCATCATGTTTCCTGTCTTGATTTCTATGGCTATATGCAAGTGGTGGATTTTTTTGGCAACGGATGCTGCACGGATGCTAAACAAATGTTAGGTGTTAGTATTTCTAGGGTTGGCCAATGAAACTCCTATTGTTCATTCTTGTGTCTCTTACTGTATAGTGGGCTATACATGTAGTCCTTGAGCCCCTATCAAATGTGCGAAGAAGTTAGCCGCCGTGCTTCGTTAGATTTTGGTGCGACAGTACTGCAAAAAAAATTTCCTGCCTGCGGCAATATGGTGGTTGCCATTTTGTGATACTTGCATGTTCTTTGTTCCTGAACGGCTTATTGTACCCCACATGTTGTGTATGTACTCTTTCTCTTCAATGTTTGTGGATTATGTGTCCTTCAATTATGTATTCATTTTCTTCAATGTTTGTTGATTATGTGTCCTTCAATTATGTTCTGCATCTATAAAATGGCACCACTTCTATCTCAGACTCTTAAAGTTGCGGCACAAAGGGGCATAGAGTCTTCTATAGAAAATACTAGGAAGGAGTCACTTTCAGTGAAGAAAATACGACATACCAAAATACGACATACCATTTGTAAATGGAGCCTCATAAGAGCCCCTCCTCTTTCTATTGAACAAAGTCCAGAAATGCATTCTTTATCAAGGGATTCTTGCATTCATTGTCACTAAACAAATTAAAAGCTATCTTAGATGGGATAAAGCAGGAGCTGCCCCTGTGAAACACCATGTTTTGAGTAAAATGCTTCATAATAATGGTCTACACACATACACTGGCATGTTGGGCTAGTGCATCAAAGACAAAGGTGAAGATCACTTTGATTGTGTACAACAAAATGTCGGCTTTCAGTAGCTTGAAGAGTGTGTAGAGTATGTGAAACATGGCATTCCTTTTACCCAAAACCAAGTCATTCTCACTCACAAGAATCTCACTGAGAGGGCCGCTACAATCTGCAGGTTCAAGCTCAAGAAACAACTGGGCAACACTCTTCTTGGCACATTGCTACCCATGCTACAATCTAGTCAATACATTCCATCTGCTTCATAGGTACTATCTATTCATCAAGGCGGCATGAAATATACTCGGGCTGCTGTGCTTAAGAAATGTATAATACAACCTGATACTATAATCATAGATGATATCAATCAAAAAAAATTTGAACATACAAATCCAAGTTCTCGCCTTGTTGACTTAGGGCAACAGAGGCTAGTTACAACTCTAAATGAGGCTCGAGAAGGTACATTGTATGACTATGTGGTTCAAGGTAATGCCCTATCCCTAAATTTTTGACTATTGCAATACTTTGATGTATTCATTTACTTCGTATTTTGCTTCCTCCATTGCTTTTTGACAAGTTCTTCTTTTGTGACAGGTAATGTTATTGGTGATCCACTAGAACAGCTTGACAATGTTATTGTGCTTGAAGATACTCAAGATGCAACTCCATTACGAATAGACCCGGGTGGGTGGGTGAGGCCAGTGCTGAAGCTCCTGCACACACTACGGATGATGTTATGTTCATTCCGGTTGTGTTTGGTGATCATGACAATCTAACGAGCGATCTAAATAGTTTCATAGTGTAGTGGTACCACTTCGAATGTCTTCAGTGTTTTATATAGGGGTGGATGCATGGTTGAGTGGCTCATTTTTGGCAAAAGTCCAAGTCCAAAAAGTCCTTTCTTGTGAGTAAAATGTTTGGGAGTGAAATACTTGGAAGTGAATTCTATAAGAAAAAAATTCTAAAAAAATTCAAAAAGTCCTTAGCTTTTTGAGCGCCCCTAGACCTTGAAAATCATTATACCTTAGGAAAAATCATTTTTGTAAAAACAAATATTGGCTATAAGAAAAAGACTTTATAAAATTCAGTGTTTGAATAGTCATTAAAAAGTCCTTTGCCAACATTCAATACGTATTTAAACAACAAGATTATAATTTTGCAAAAATTTACTAAAACATCCACTAGAATCATAGTCCTTCATATGAATTTAAGAACCTAAATCATCTTTAAAAAGTCCTTGAAAAATGTGCTGACAGCAAATTTGTCATACCCATCTTTTTTTAAAAGTCCCCTATACTTTCATATTTTGCCACAAAAAAAATTCAACAACATAGTTGTGTTCATAATCAAGTTTAAGACCCTAAAATGAACTTTTTTTTTCAAGTTAAATTTTTCTAGTATACCCAAACCGCATTTGAAAATTTGATAAGTGCAGTTTGAAAATTTGAAAAGTGTGACACAATTTTGAGCCCGTCAACCATGCATTCACCCATAGTTAGTTTTCTTCAAGACTTGGTTCACTGACTTACTTCAACGTGCACCACTTTTCTCGTACCTTGGTTGCTAATTTTTTTGGTAATGAATACAAACTCTAGAATTTCAGTTACTTCAATATACACTATTTTTCTTGTACCTTGGTTGCTAACTTTTTTGGTAATGAAGACAAACGCTGAAATTTTAATTTAGAATTTCCATACAGATCACTTATCTTGACCCATCTTGGATTGGGTATGTATGTGATATTTTCTTTTATTGAGGGCATATGAGGGCTTGCCATGTGTAGTACCAGTAATTTTAATTCAATTTTAATTCAATTTTAATTCAATTTTAATTCAATTTTAATTCAATTTTAATTCAATTTTAATTCAATTTTAATTCACTCAGAGCATATTCCTCACTATCCACTCAACAGACAACCCCCCTAACATTACAATAGGATGATTGCAAGAATTAATAGTTGATTTTGGCGTCAAATGTGGCATAATAGACTTGTTTTATGCTTTAACTTTTGAAGTATGCAACCAATGAATTTGAAATCTTTTAATTAGATGCCTTATATTTTTAGAAATTAAAATGAATAATTTTACATTAAAAAATCAATTTTGGATACTTTGTTACATTTTGAGATTTGTTTTTTTTAATACTTGGGAATATCCAAAATTAATGATCTAAAGTTGAAATTTTTGTAGTCTATTCCTACACTAGGGGGGTATGTTTCCATCAAAGAGCATCTATAGATATACTATTTTAATTCTTCTACATTTGTGCAAATAGGGCTCCCTTGTCAACCCACTTTTGAACATTGAGGATGAGTTCAAGAACATTCTTTTGGTGAAATCTCATTGTCATCAAGTTCTTTGAAATGGACAATTTTTGATGTTTTTATAAATTAATTTTCCTGTTTTTTACAAATTAAAATGTAAAAGTACCTATTTCCCTTAGATTCAACACTTTTCGAGTCCTCCTACTTAAAGAATTTTTCTATGTTTTTCTTTTTTAGGATACCTTCTTCTTACATGTATATACATTGATCATATTTTTTATACATTTAAAATAATTTTAATTTTATAGTACTTCCAGAAAAAAAGATGAAAATTGCCAAAACATTACAAAATCAACCACCTTTTCTTGCAACCACCTACTATTAGATTTTCTTCTAGTCATTTTCCTTATCTAGGTGCCCTAAGTTTGTATTAGTGAATGAGTACATATTATTAAATTTAACTTTACACATGCATGACATCTATAAAGGTCTTGTATCAATTCATTCAATTGATTTCAGATCATGAAATTATAACACTTTGCCCCAATCCTTCATTTATCATTAAAAATTTCAAAAAACTACTTTAGAAGAATTGATAATAGAAATTAAAAATTGTATTATAATATATTGATTTTATTTTTGAAATTCAAAAGCTAAGCATGTTAAACAATTTGGTACTTTTAGTTTGAAATATGGATCCATTGAACTTACAAAATAATATAATATAATAATATTTAATATTTGAATACTTTTTAATTTGAAAACATATTGTTGCAAGAAATATTGATCGTTTTTGGAAATGTTTTGTAAAACTGCAGTTGTTTTGTGCTAAAAATTTTGATTTATGAATTCAATGCCAAGAACGAAAAAATTTAAGATGTTTTGATTGTAATGGACTAATTGTATCTTTTTTTCTTTAGAAATTCATTTCATATTTAAAAGTCAATTTTGTTAATGTGTCACACCACTATAAGAAAACCATGTTTTTGGCAATGGTTTTCCACTAACGTGCAATGTCTAATAAAGCATGAAGATATCGGAGGACATTTGGCCCAACAAAATAGATTTTTGTGGATGTTGCAAAAAATATTAATACGTCACTGTAAATCCAAGTTAATGTTATCATTGACGCTGAAGTTTTATTTGACATGACAAAAGACATACTGATGTTTTTTGAAACGTCCAAAAAAACATAGACTGCCATGTCAGCAAGAAGACTAATTTTGACTATAGATAAGTTAGTAAAAATTACTATGTTCTATGATAAAATATTAACTATATGTAAAAAATTTAAGGGAAGGGCAACCACAGGGCATGCTTTACAAAAAAAGGAAATGGATGGATGTATATCATGGATGAAAAAATATGGTCTTTATATAAGTGGGGTGGTCTTACATATTCTGAAACAACATTGAGACTTACAATAATCAAGTTACCATATTCTAATTATCGCATATCTTTTATCTCACTATGGACAGACAATGGATATAAATAAGACCTCTCAACCCTTAATTCTCACTAACTTTTAATGAAGAAATTCCTTCATTTGGCCATCAAAAATTCCCTTGATGGTAGATAAATATTTTTTAATTCTCATTGATCTCAACAATTATTTTCTTTAATTTAATTTAATTTTTAAACCAATATTTTCTATTGACTTTAGCTTATGAGTATGGTATGCAGCAATCGATGTCTCCAAAAACGTCTATCTAAACGTCTAAATTGATGTTTCAAAAAAAGAAATATTAAAATTCTTAAATGGCATGACAGTGTGTTGACAAGACATGCCGCGTTAGATTTTGGTGGATCCATGTTACTTTTTTTCGCATCCATGTCACCGACAAACCGGATGAATTTTTTTTACATGGCAGTGCCCACCCATGTGGCACTTACGTGGTGCTAAGCTGTCCGCCAAATGGCGCATCATAGGAACCTTAGAAGACTATGTTTTTGGGAAGTCATAAAAAGACAAGGTCAAAAAGAGCATGTTTTCTAAAAATTTGGCATGTTTTTTGCCCATCCAGTATGACGGATTTAAAGTAACATCTATGCTGATTTCCTTTGCTTCAAAACAAATGCCAGGCCACATTTTTTCCGACATCACAAAAAACACTAGTTTCTTATAGTGCACTTTTGGATTTAGGATTTTGAATACTATTGAATAGTTTAAATGAATGATTTTTAGTTGAAATTTCTATAGTATATTCCTATAGTAGGCGGACATATTCCTACCAAAAGGCATCTAAAAAACCATTATTTATGTCCTCCATATTTGTGCAAAGAGGCCTCCCTTGTAGGCACTTTCAAACATTAGAATTAAATGATTTTGACCTCATTTTTTTGGTCAAACCTCATCACCATGAAGTCTACCCAAGTAGAAATTATTTATTTATTTTTATTTCACTACCATTGATTTAATAGAAATTAAAACCTCAACTTACCCTTTCTACCCACAATTTTGTGTTCAAAAATATGTTCTAAAGATACATACTTTAACATTTTTATTTGTAAAAAATAGGAATTTTTTTCCAAAGAATCTAAAAATTGATTATTTGGAAAGACTTCATGGTGATGAGATTTGAACAAAAAAGTGAGGTCAAAACCGTTTCTAATATTTAAAAATGTGCCTGCAAGAATGCAAGGGAGGCCTCTTTGCACAAATATGGAGAACATAAATAATGTCTTTTTAGGTGCCTTTTGATAGGAATATATCTCCCTACTATAGGAATACACCATAGAAATTTCAGCTAAAAGTCATTCATTTAAACTATTCAATAGTATTCAAACCTTCTACATTCAAAAGTGTGACACATTAACAAAGTTGACTTTAAAATATAAAATGATTTTTATAAATTTCTAAAATATAAAGGATACAATTACAATCAAAACATCTAGAAACAATTTTTTTGTTTTGGGCATTGGATTCATAAATCAAAAGTTATAGCGGAGGACAACTATAGTCTTGGAAAATGCTACAAAAATAGCACGCTGTTTTTTGGAATGATCCAAATTGAATCAGAAACTATAATTAATTCATTTCGTTGTTCATTTTTGTAGATAGACTTTAGAGTCTCAAACCTCATTTTCAAGGTGAAAATTGAGGTTAGACCCAAAAGACCTCATTACTGGGTAATTAACTAATTGCCATTGAGAGAGACTTAGAAAAAGACATGTTGATTTGTTAAGTTTTATTTTATTGTACTTGCAATGTTTTTGAAATACTTCAAAATTAAAAATACAATTATTTTGTAGATCCTTAAAAAGATTGCATCCTAGGAAGATCAAGTATAGAATAACTCTCAAAATAGGATTGTAGAAAGATTAAAAATTGCAAAATTTCAATGAATTAGAATGTCAATTTTTTTAAATTGATAATATTCCTTTTATCTGTCACCTTTCAAAACACTTATTCTGAAATAAAGTTCCATACTTGTCCTAGATGTTAGACCTTATATGCAACAATTTTAAATGTTGGAATCATGCTACTTTAATAAAATTGACATTTTAGGTACTTTGATGTTTTAGTTTGAAAAGCTAGTAATTCTAATATAACAATTTTAAAAATACAATAAATTATTTTAAATTTCTTTAACTCTATGAAGATGGAAATCATGGAATTCATGAAAATAATTATGGATATTCATCAAGAAAACTATAAAAATAAGATTTTTTGTGTTTCAAAATGCATGCATAAAGGAACCCCATTTGCAAACTTCCATACAATATAGGATTATTAATCTATCATAAAAATTCTTGTACACCCTAATAAAATCACTAATTGTTGGTCTACTATTCTAATAGAAGATCATCTTCTTTGAATTATAACTCAAAGTTCCTAAAAAAACGGGTCCTCAATAATACTCCAAAGTCTACTCCAAAATTAATGAAACTATAACTTTGTAAGTGTAATTATCTTTAAAAAGATGCAAACAACGTGTTTTTGATTAATGCCCCCCTCCCCCCTTTTCAATTATCAAAAATCATAGACCATTGATTTGTTCATAGAAAAAAAATTGAAATCAATCCCCATGCTGTTGATTTTCCAAAAATCAATGGTTGTTCCTCTGTAATACGTATACAGATGTAGAAGATGTATACGTACACAAGTACGGCAATATATCTCATATCAATTGCATGTAAAGTTGCAGTCTGAAATTACAGATAGGGGTGGATGGGTGGTTTTGGTTTTGGTTTTGGATTATGAGTTTGGGGGGGGGTTGGGAGTTAAAAATAATAATGTCCTATCACTAGATGCCATGTGTATAACAAGTACATTTAAATTGGGTGTTAATGGAATTGTCACCTGCAGGTAACTATCTACTCAAAAGTCAAAAGGCAGACCACCAATTCTGAAAGACAATATTTCTGAAAATCAATATTCCCTACCAAATTAACTTAAGGAAATTTTAAGAAAATCAATACAAGTTCGAAAACTGAAATAGCCATAATCACCATTACTGTGAACTGTAGGATCATGATTCTCAAAGTTGTTCTTGGAACACTCAACTGACCCAAGCACACAAGGTGTAAGTGTAACGGAAAGTTAAGCAACCCAGGTGGTTCTTGCAATAACCCGACCTTCGAAGGGTTAAAGCGCCTCCAGCCCAGGGACTTAACTGGGAGTTGGGACCAAGATCAAGTAAGTTATGGGCGTTGCGCAATCTAAAACTCTCTCAGAGAGTTGCAAAATTAAGGCGGTTACCAGCTTATCCTTAGCTTTATCCGATCCTCTGCCACCAAACTTGTTACACCGGTGACCGGTCCGCCCCCAGAACAAATTTTACCTCCAATCTATGCGATTCGCTTATAAAACGAAGCATTCAATTGGTGTTGTCCAGCAAGTGCCTCAGTCGAGCACCGACCTGTTCCCATTCACACCAGTATTTTAATTCTTCTTCTTCAGTGCAGTGAAGGGCCGGGAGAGCTGCTGGCTAGCTGGAGACAGTATGTAATGGAATATCTACAGGTGCCAACGAAACGGTTTTAGGAATCATACGGAATAATTGACCGAGCAGGAATCAAAACAAACGCCAAATTACAAACTTGCAATAACTTGCGTGCATGAATGCTCATAAGTCCGACGCGAAGGATGAGTAACCAGGCGACGTAAATAGCTTTTGAACCCACAAAAGTCATTAAAGAGGCATTGAAGTTGAGCAAGGAACATGTGTAGGAAAAAAGTCCTAGTCAAACCAATTTGTTGCGAGTCTGGGGAATCTATTCAAGGGAATTTACGAGCTCGGCATCTTCACTAGAAAGTTCTTCAATGAATTCAGATGCTCAGGATCGACAAGCACTCCGCTCCAAGGCACGGAGAGGAGAGGCATGAGACCATTGAAGCGATGATACGAAACCCCCTTAATTCCTTCCCTGCCACTACTCGCGTCAATATTGCTCCAACTTAATGGATTGATAAATTATCATGCACTGCGGTCCGCCTAGCTCGTACCACTGCTGGTGGCATCAAGAATCGAAACCACGTCATGGCATGCAGGGACGATCAAGACTGAAGTTAACTCGTCATGTGCTACCATATTAATTCCCCCATTTGAATTGCCTATATAATGCTACCACGTGTGCAGTGAGATATTGATCCAAGCCTCTGAGCAGATTCCGCGTTACCTGCATGGTCAAGACCGGCATATGCTGGAGCTGGGGGCTTCCCCAGACCACCATTACGTATCACTTGTCTCGATGTCATTTCTTGGAGTAGACTAGTTGGTGATTCCGATCCGGAGCTGGTCTGACTGCTCCAAAATGGAATCAACTTGTTAGCTTTTTAATTACAATTGTTATTGTTGGATATTTTAGGTAGTTAGATTGTCATTTTTTATTCGCATTTAGGATGAATCATATATTATACAAGTAGCAATACTACTTAGCGACGTCGTAGCGGTTTTAGTATCGGAGGGCCTACCTCAAACTGGACTGGCATAGAGCTGGAGTTGCGCAGTGGAAACCAGTGTATTGATACGTACTACAGTCAAACTCTTTTGTATATCCGGCACTTCTACTATTAGCACTGTCGACTCGCAACTGTAGCTCTTTGTAGATACCGACTGTTTGTTTAGAACCAAGTCTAGACGAAATGATTTTGCAATCGACACGACTTGGATCCAGTAAATAAGTTTTAGAAGCTTGAAGACGATGCTTTGATCTTGTACAGCTAATTAAGTATAGATTTTGAGCATAACAAGTTTCATAATATGTTTCAAGTGCCTTTTAGAATCTGTGTTCGGAATATTCTAATTATATACATGATGCAGCAAGACTGGCTGGAGGCCAAAGATTCAGCTAGCTTACATCTAAACCTAACAAGCAGCTGTAGACGTTTCTGATCGATCGAACATGTCGAATGGACCTAGAGAGCCAGAAGTTCGACCTGCTGCAATTTTGGAGAGGAAAGTAGAACTGGCTTCTCTCTAAATCTGCCCGCTAGCTAGCTTTAGAAGTTTCTGATTGATCTTCCAGATCGACTGGACCAAGCTGAAGGGCCAGAGGTTTGAAGCGCCGTACTATATTTTCAATACCAAATCCCCAGCTAGTTAGCCAGCCCATGATTGACATGATGGCACGACCGGAAGAATGCCGAAACCCCTACCAGCTCTTCTTCCCACACCACCACCCGGCCGGAATGGACTCATCAGAAACTAGGCTGCTGCAACATCAATCAGGCTCCCGAGAATGGTATTCCACCAGCCTGCAAGCGACAACAGTCTCGGCAACGGTCCATGACGACTACCCCAGCAGCTCCCACAACAACATGGCATTGTTTCCCACGCAGTCTTCATGGGCGAAGGCGCTGCTTCTGGACTGTGCGAGGGCCATCGCGGAGAAAGACTCTGCTCGCGTTCAAAGCATCCTGTGGATTTTGAACGACAACGCATCCCCTTACGGCGACTCCGACCAGCGCCTGGTGTCCTACTTCGTGCAGGCTCTCGTGTGCAAGATCTCCGGCACCGGTCCCAAGTACCACCATAGTCTCAGCGAGGCCGCTGAAAAGACGTATTGCTTTGAGACCGTGCGCAACATGATTCTCGAGTTCCAGGTTCACTATATACCCTTTCCCCACTAAGCTTCCTCTTGTCACTGTAATCAATCGTCCCAGGGTAAAGCGATTCTAAAACAAAAGATAACCTTGCAGTGAAGCACTCTGGGCTAGCTCCTGTGTGGTTATCCAACCAGTGGTACTCACCAATTAAGTTAGGATTTTCCAACTTGTGTTACCAACCTCGTATGATATTCCAACCTAAGGATCTCAGTCTTCTAACCTAGTATGATTTTCCAACCAGTGTCAATTCCCAATCTGTGTTACTAACCCAGGATTCTTTTCCAGGAAGCCAGTCCGTGGACCACGTTCGGCCATGTCGCCGGAAACGGAGCGCTTCGGGAAACCATGGAGGGAGAAACCCGAATTCACATCATCGACATCAGCAGCACCTTCTGCACGCAATGGCCAACGTTTCTGGAAGCGCTAGCGACGCGCACCGAAGTCACGCCCCACCTCCGCCTCACCAGCATCGTCATCTCCCCGGAAGAGGCCGCGCTGGAGGTGATGAAGCAAGTGATGCACCGACTGGAACGATTCGCTCGCCTCATGGGCGTGCCGTTCGAGGGGACTGTGCTGCATCAGCCTCGCCTGGAGCTTCTGGATCTGGCGGTACTGAATCTGCGGCAAGATGGAACGGAAGCACTAGCCATCACCTGCGTGCAGACCCTGCATCACATCAGCTCGGATCCCCAGGAGCCTTGTTGCAATCGCGACCGACTTCTCTATACTTTCCGCAGCGCTAATCCCAAGGTATTCTGCTTTTAATACTCTGAAAAGGTCTCTTGATTTATCGTTAATATATAATACTAGTTAATTATTAATTATTAACGAACTCATTTGTCCTTTTAGTGCGTGTTACGAAACGAACTTTACTTGGTTATAACTTTCAACACCACTAGCGCTTGCACACCTAAAATGGTAAAAACATGTTCCTCCCTTGTAAAAAGTTATAACTTACCAGAAGTAAGTTCATAATTTCATATCGTAACAAACACTACTCGGACAAATCAATGTAACTGTTTGCATAATTGGTAGCATATTGTATTAATTAGATCCTGAAGTTACTACGTGAGTGTTATGTGGAATTCTATCCGTTCCGACTGTGGGCCGGGACATCCCTGAGGATCGAGCCCAGTTGTCGTCACGACCAACTGCATGCTCTGGAATTTCCGAATCGCTAATTAATACTGATCAGTTCTCTGAAACGGTCTCCTTATAATTAACACATTGTATTAGCAAAGTGAGATAGTAGAATAATGTGTTAATTAGCTCCGGGAGTTAATTAATGCATGAATGCTCGTATCGCATATGTATAACTCAGTTCCTGATGTGGGACATTCCCTGAGGAGCCCTGTTGTCCACGCAACAGGCTCCCCTTCAGTCTTTACTTGAAACGCTAATTAACCCCGAGATATTCTGGTTAATATTTTCTTGAACTGGCATGATTCAAAATTATGAAGTTCAAACTTCAAATACCTCGAGTCCTACACTATGATTGGTACATGTAGACCTTAGGTTGACTGACTGAAATCGACCAGGTAAAAGAATATATATGAGGTTCAATGATACAATCTCTGAGACAACCACTTTATCATTAACATGAATATTGGGAAATCAGACTACCATGTTATGTATCATGATATAGGTAGTATAATTAAATTTTTAATACATGACTGTTCTGATCTCATGTGACTATGCATGATCGATTATGGCGTGTCGAAATATTGCAGATCATGATACTTGTGGAGGATGAAGCCAACCTGGACGCATCAGATTTTTTTAGCTGTTTTCGTGAGGCACTGCGATTTTACTCACTCTTCTTTGACTCATTGGAAGAGAGTTTTCCTAGAGCCAGCAATGAGCGGCTCATGCTGGAGAGGAACTGTGCACGCAAGTTGGTTAATCTGTTGAGTTGTGATCCGTCGGAGAATATGGAGCGACAGGAGTTGGGACTGTACTGGGATTCTCGCCTTCGACACGTCGGCTTTGAACCTGCCCCCTTCTCCGCTGATGTCGTTGATGACGTTCAAGCTCTTCTCAAAAGGTTGAATGTGCTAACAACTTCGAAGTACTTTTTTCATGCTACAAATAAAAATATATTTCGATCACGTACCGGTCGTACGTAATTTTTTCTTGCTATATTAATATATCGATCGTGTACTGATTCCCATGATTGATGTCATATTCAGATATAATATAATTAATTGGTTGCTGGACCATCAATTATAGAGGACTGATTGAGTACGTGTTGAATGTTAACGCTGTTTGCCTGGTTGTCCAGATACAAGAAAGGGTGGGGTCTGGAAACAGTCGAAAATCGAGTTCACCTCACTTGGAAGGAGCAGGCAGTCATTTGCAGCACTGCTTGGAAGCTCATCACAAGCCCGTCATCTTAATTAGATTAAAATAATTGTGCCACTGCTAGTAGACAGCCAGGATTATTATTCATCAATGCTTATATTGACCCGAGTTCGATCGGGTGCATGCATTTGATCAACAATTTACGATTATATTAGTTAAAATGTAGCTAGAGGACACATTTATTTATTCATTCATTCCATACTATCCGGCCTGTTAGATTAGTTACAGACTGCTCTGATCATGATTTTCTAGCTGCTCTCGAGTCTCGACGTTCAGGGTCTTCAACTCATTTACATCGCATTCAAACTTGTTGTGATCAACCTTGATCTGTTTGCAGACATCTGAAGCAAGTAGTACTCGCCGAATTACAATTCCAACATGATTGAAGGCAATCATTCCCTTTAGTCAACTTCCATTAGAGGGCCTGTCAGAAATAGATTTTCGAGGATTAGAGATGGCAGTAGCTCATGAAATTGCAACAGCTGCGACGCTGTAACTAGACTGTTGACCACACGTGAACTACGTCGATCATGAAGTCGCCGAGTTAATATTAATTTTGTGTATTTACTGCCCTTAAAACAACTTCAGTTGTTAATGCCAGCTGAGATCCTGAACAATGGTCACTTGAATCTAAATCACGGCACGGGAAACTACTCATGGTCACATAACATCATTAGGATTAACCCCTAAAGCTCTTTCAGTTTTAGAGACCAACCAAAATTTCGTTAACATGGAGGTATTTCACAAACTTGGCACTTTTACTTTCACCGTCAATTTCATTAAAATGGCATATGAAATCCGCCACTTTGTGGGTTTTTTTTTTAATGCAGTGGGGTTTTTCCATTTGTTCAAAAAAAAAAAAAAAAAATCCGCCACTTTGTCTGAACATCTAGGACAGGTATAGATGTAAAGTGTAAACCCGTCAAAGTTTTGTAATGCCGCCATTTTAATGAAATTCACGTTTTTCAGAGTATGCGTTCTAAAATCTATGCCAGTCCTAAACTTTAAAGCTAAAGAAGGAAATGAATTAGTGAATGTAGAAATGGCATAATGGAGAATTTTGTTATAATGGCGGTATTTCATATACCATTTTCAAACCACTTGGTCTAAACCATGAAAATGCCATCTAGGACATATATAGATTTCAAACCGCACAATCTGAACTGTAAAAATTGCCAAAGTAGCAAAATAGCGCCATATTAACAAAATTATCCATCGTATGGAATACTATCATTTTAATGAAATTAAATTTTAATCATTTTAAATGATATTAATTTAAATTTCCATGGGCCCAAAACAACTAAAAAATACTTGTCTCCAAAGCAAGGCTAAATCTTCACCTATATTTATTTTTTAACAAATCCAACTATAGAATCCTTTAGTTAAATTGTTAGAATACACCTTCCTAAATTCTTAGAATAAGAAACCTTGCTAATTGTAAGATCATAATGCTTGAATTTACAAAAGAAGTATTTTCAACTCTTCTAATCCCAAATGGTTAGATTTCATCATTCTAAATTTTTACCCAAAAATGTGTAGATCCTACAAGGCTACAACTTGCAACTCTCTATAATATATTGAAGCAATAAGTAGGAAATACATATAAAAACTTTCAACAAATTATTTTTTTGAAAGTAGTAAGAAGAAATAAATAAAAACATGATTTAAAATACTAGATTGTTCAAAATGTAGTTATGAAATTGAAAAATGCCAATTCCAATGGTTGTAATATTGTGATAGATAATCTACATCCTATGACTTTATTTTTTCAAAAATATTGAATATTGAGTTAAATAAAGGACTTCAAAGTTTATTTTAGAGTAGAGATTTCCATATGCATCTACTAACTAGAATTCCTTATGACTTTCATCTTATTAATGAAAATGGAATGATTAAAAGCTTTCTACGTATTTGTAAATCTAAGAAAACAATTTCAGATTTTATTTTTCACAAAAAAATAATGTTTTTAGTCACTTAGATTCTAAAAGAGACTACATATCATGCAATAGCATTTTAACCCTTAAAGGATGAAGGGGTCAAGGGGTGACCTTGGAAATCATCCTTTTTCATTACCATGTGAATCACTGGCTTAAAAAATAGCAAAAGCTCTCATTGAAAGTCAAAGTATTATAGAAGATCTCTCTTTTCTATACAAAATTTTAAAGATGAATAGTTGCACTTTTGTCCTATATTAAAAGATTCTAATGTCATCTATTGAACAACTGACGTCCGTCTTGATGTTTAAGGAATAATCATGTAGTCAAAGTTAAGAAAATTGTTGCACTTTAAAGTTACACTTTGACCACATGTTGTGTGAAAATTTCAAATAAAAAAATGAAAAATGTGTTTATAATTTTTAAACGGATGACTGAAAATGTCCAAAACATGCTATTTGATCTTGTAGAGATCAAGGATATAATGTAAAACTATCTAAAACCATCCATTCACAATTGATAGCCTAATACGCATACTTAGGTTGAGTCAAATTTACAATTATAAATTTATTTTATTTTTATAAAAACGAAATCATAAATTTTCAAGATAATTTTTTATTATTTGAAGGGGGGTCAATTTTTCAATTTTTCAATGAAGACTTGATGAATTTTAAAAAAAACAATTAGTGGTTGCAAGAAACAATTGTCCTATTTTTTGTCCCCTTAATTTGAGACGGATGGTTTCTTAGCTATAACTTTTGCAACGTATGCCAAATCATTAAAAAAAACATGTTTTTTTAAACCATTTTTTGTGACGTCTACTTTATTTTATATTAACAATGACATTATATGTAATTTTTTAAGACATTGGTTGTGTCACATAAAAGCAAGTAAATGTCACAAAAAAAATGTGTTAAAAAACAATCGATTTCTTTTAGTGAATGTACATAAAATTTAAAATTAAGGTACATGTGATAGTTGTATATATTGAGTAATTTTTTTCATTTATTATTTTTAATATATCTTTGAATGCCTCAATTGAATGTCTAATTTTGAAATTTTGGGGGATTTTAGTCCTATTTTTGACTTGAAAATTCAAATTTGGAGCCAAAATTTGAAGAACTAGTTGTTTTCTTAAGAGGAAGAGGTTTCATGAAAATTTTGACATATGTGTCATACATATAGGCTCAAAGTGTATGTCCTTTGCGTGAAGATTGGAATGAAAAAAAAATTCCTTTTAGAAGTAGTTGGTGCAATTCAAGTGCATCAAAGTATAGAGAAATGGACATTTCTTAATTCATTTTTATGAATTTTTTAAAAATCACTAAAAATCAAAAGCTTTATGTACCCATTTTTTTGCTATTTCGTAGTTCCTGTATTGCCTTTAGCTTTGTAGTAGTGTGCAACAATTAATTGTAATAGAATGCAATAGTTAACTATAATAATACACAATAGTTAACAGTTATAGTGCATAGTATTGCAAAGTGGGTCTATTGATTTTTTGTTTTATTTTCAATGGTTTTTTATATTTTTATTTAATTTTAACTTTTTTTATCTCATTTTAAATGTTTTTTAATTTTTTTTAAATGAATGATTACGAAAATGATTTTCCAATGATTTTTAATTTATTTTAAATATTTTTAAATTAATTTTCATGATACTTACTACACTATTCTTGCATAGTAATGCTAGTAAGCATAGCAATAGTAGTCCTATAGTTCAAAACAATGTTTTGATATAAAAATGTTCATTGGTTCTTTTTAAATGTTTTGTGGCTATGATGTTTATCCATGGCTATTTTGAAAAAATATTTATAATTGATTGAAAAGTAAAAAAAAATTCATCAATAGGTTCTAAAAACAATAACAAACACATTTTCTACCTTCATAATTGCATTCACAACAACAACAAATTATTGCTTTGATTTTTGAATCCTAAGCACATACTTAGACAGTTTGAGCAACTCCTAAATCAAATGTAAGCAAAATTCCTAACCACCAGTGGGAATTTCCAATCACAATGAATTGTAGTAGCCAATTCCTACTAGTTTATAGAGATGTTTGATCAACAAACATGGATCCTCTTGTAGTAGATTATGTTGCCAGAACAAATTGTCATGAAATATTTGGAAGGTCAAAATTATATATGTGATTGAATTTAGAACACATCTCAAATATATTGTGGCTATAATGTTTGTCCATGAGAATTAAATTTAAAAAAAAAACTAGATTGAGAAATAAAAATCAATTCATCATTAGGTTTTTAAAATGATAGAAAAAACATTTTCTTGCTTTCTAATTGCATTTCCAACAACAAAATAATAATAATTGATTTTTGACCCCTACATTTTTAAAGGGATTTGAAAAATACATAAATTAAATTTTAAAAAACTCCAAAAGACCAACAGAATTTTTCATTGACAATGAATTGTAATAATCACTTTGTGATTGTCTTTGGGGATGTTTAATCATTGAATAAGAGTCCGCTAGTAGTCCTCATGAGATATTTGGAAGGTCAAAATTGTACATGTATTGAATTTAAATGTTACCTCAAATATATTGTAGCTACTAACAATGTTTGTCTATAGCTATTTTAAAATTTATTGATTCTTGATTGAGAAGTAAAAATAAATTCATGAATAGGTTTTTAAAAAAATAGAGAATATATTTCCTTGCTTTTTAATTGCATTTTCAACAAAAATAAAATTGATTCTTGACCCCTTGTAACTAAGAGACTCTGGACAATATATAAATTAAACTTAACCAAAAATTCCAAAATACAAATGGAAATTTTCATTTACAATAAATTGTAGTAGTCACTTTGTGATTGTCTTCGGGGATGTTTAATCATTGAACAAGAGTCCTCTAATTGGACGTCATGAAGCAAGAGGCAATTGTCATGGATATTTAAAAGGTCCAAATTGTACATGCATTGAATTTAGATGTTAATTCTAATATATTGTAGCTATAATGTTTGTTTGTGGCTATTTAAGAAAATAATAATATTTGATTAATGAGTATAAATAATTTCATCAATAGGGTCTAAAAACGATAGAAAGCACTTAAATTTGCATCTTAATTGCATGACCAACAAAAAAATAGTTGATTTTTGTCTCCTATAGGCTTAGAGACTTTGGACAATATATAAATTAAATTTAAGCAAATACCCAAAAGACCAATAGGAATTTTCAATCACAATGAAATGTAGGAGTCATTTCCTATTCTTATGTGGAAAAGTCTAATTAATGAATAAGAGTCCTCTTCTAGTACGTCATTTTCTATTTGAACATGTGTCCTTTTGTAGTAGGTCATATTGCAAAAATAAAATGTCATGGGATACTTGGAAGGTGAAAATTGTACATGTATTGAATTCAAATATATTGTAGCAACAATGTTTATCCATGGCTATTTTGAAATTTTTTGATACTTGATTGAGAAGTAAAAATATACTCATTAATAGGTTTTAAAAACAATAGAATTTTTTTTTCTTGCTTCTTAATTGCATTGTCAACAGAAAAGAAAAATCAATTATTTTTTACACTTAAATACACACTTAGAGGATTTGACCAACATTGTAATGAAGTTTATGCAAAAGTCTCCAAAGACTAGTAGAAATTTCCAATCACAATGAATTATAGTAGTTAATTTGTAATGGTTTGTTGGAATGTTTGATCATTGAACAAGACTCCTCTTATAGTAGGTCATGTTGCAAGAATCAATCGTCATGGAATATTTGGAAGGTCAAAATTGTACATGTATTGAATTAAGATGTTATCTAGAAAATATTGTGGTCTCAATGTTTGTCTATGGCTATTTTTAATTTTTTTGATAATTGATTAAGAAGTAAAAATCAATTCATCATTACATTTTAAAAACAATGGAGAAAACATTTTCTTGCTTCTTAATTGCATTACCCATGGGAAAAAAAATGGTTGATTATTGACCATTGTAGGCGTAAAGGCTTTACACATTATTTAAATTAAGTTTAAGCAACATTCTAAAAGACCAATAAAAATTTCCAATCATAATGATTTGAAGGATTTGATTCTTAATGGTCGTCTGGGATGGCACATCATTCAAGAAGAGTCTTCTTATAAGAGGCTATGTTGCAAGAATCAATTGTCATGGGATATTTGAAAGGTCAAAATTATACAAATATTGAATTTAGATGTTATCTCAAATATAATGTAGCTACATTATTTGTCTATGACAATTTTAGAATTTTTGGAAACTTGATTAAGAAGTAAAAATAAATTCATCATTCAATAGGTTCTTAAAAAAATAGAAAATACATTTTCTACCTTTTAAATTGCATTCACAACCAATTTTTTTATATTTTATATTTTGGACTCCTAAGTACATATTAAGACAATTTGAACCACTTATAATCCAATTAAAGCAAAGTTCCTAACATCAAATGGAAATTTACAATCACAATGAATTGTAGTAGTCAATTCCTACTAATTTGCAAGGATGTTTGATCAATAAACATGAGTCTTTTGTAATAGATCATGTTGCTAGAACAAATTGTCATGCAATATTTGGAAGGTCAAAATTGTACATGTATTGAATTCAGATGATATCTCAAATATATTGTAGCTACAATGTTTGTCCATGGCTATTTTCAAATTTTTGTAACTTGATTGAGAAGTAGAAACTAATTCATCACTAAATTTTTAAAACAGTGGAAAGAATATTTTCTTGTTTCTTAGTTTCATCCTCAATGGAAAAAAATAAATAGTTGATTATTAATTCCAAAAGAACTTAGAAGCTTTGGACAATTCATAAATTGAATGGAATCAAAGTCTAAAAGATTTGTGGAATTTTCTAATCACAATGAAATATAGAAGTCAGGTCCTACTCATGTGTGGGGATGTCTGTGCATTATGGCACAAGAGTCTTCTTATAGGAGGTTATGTTACAAGATCTAATCATTATGGGATATTTGGAAGGTCAAAATTTTACATGTATTGAATTTAAATGCTATTACAAATATAATGTGGCTATATTGTTTGTCTATGGCTATTTCAAATATTTTTGCTACTTGATTAAGAAGTAAAATTAGATTCATCATTCAATAGATTATAGGTTCTTAAAACAATAGAAAAATCATCTTCTTTCTTTTTAATTGCATTTCCAATAGAAAATAAATTCTTGATGTTTGGACCCTAATTACATACTTAGAAAGTCTTAGCAACAGCTGAAATAAATTTAAGCAAAGTCCCCAAAGACCGATAGAAATTTCCAATCACAATGAATTGTAGTAGTTAATTCCTACTAAGCTATAGGTATGTTTGATCAATGAACATGAGTCCTCATGTAATAGATCTTGTTTGTCCATGTCTATTTTAAAATTTATTGATACTTGATTGAAAAGTAAAAATAAATTCATCAATAGATTTAAAAAACAATAGAGAAAACATTTCTTGCTTCTTAATTGCTTTATCAACAGGACAAAGAAATATTTGATTATTGACATGTACAGACTTCAAGGCTATGGACAATACTTATATTAAGTTTAAGCAACATCATAAAAGTCCAATGGAAATTTTCAATCACAATGATTTGAAGGAGTTGATTTCTATTGGTCTCCTAGGATCTCTCATCATTGAATAAGAGTCTTTTTATAGGAGGCTATGTTGCAAAAACCAATCATCATGAAAATTTGAAGGTCAAAATTGTACATAAATTGAATGCAAATGTTATTTCAAATATATCGTGTCTACAATTTTTGTCCATGCCTATTTTTTATTTTTTTGAAACTTAATTGAGAAGTAAAAATCAATTCATCATTAAGTTCAATTTGTTATTGATTTCTATCCTTCTAGTACAAACTTAGAGGGTTTTGGCAATACCTAAATTAAAGTTAAGTAAAATTTATATTTTTTTATTTTTTACTTTTATTTTTAAAGGATATTTTATTTTATTTTTGAACTTTATGTACATAGTTAGAGGATTTGGCCCCAAACCCCAAATTAAATTTAAGAAAAAATTCCAAAAATATCAACGGGAATTTCCAATCACAATAAATTGGAGGAATCAATTTTTATTGGTCTTCTAGGATGTCTCATCACTGAACATGAGTCCTCTTGTAGTAGTTCATGTTGCAAGAACCAATTGTTATGGGATATGTAGGAGGTCAAAATTGTACATGTGCTGAATTCAGATGTTATCTAGAAAATATTGTATTTACAATGTTTGTCTAGGTCTATTTAAAAAATAATAATACTTCATTGAGAATTAAAAATAAATTCATCAATAGGATTTAAGAACAATAGAGAATTTTTTTTTTTATTTCTTAATTGTATTTCTAACAAAAAAAATTGTTGATTTTTGACTCCTATAGACTTAACCCCTGAGCGCCTCAGGGGCCAAAATATGGCCTCTCCGTTTTTGAAAGATGTCCTTGTTTGACTCTTATAATCTTTTCAATAGTACGGTCAAAGGACGTGTCTCTTTCCCTATATCTCCGAACATGTCTTCACTACCAATCGATATGGTCAATTAGTGTGGATCTTTTCTTAGGTGATAGTTTAATTGGAATAGATGTAGAAGGGTTTGGATTTGTGTGAACATGGGCTGGACGCTCAGGGGTTAAAGGCTTTGGGCAATACATAAATTAAACTTTACCAAAATCCCAAATTACCAATGGAAATTTCCATTTATAATGAATTGTAGTAGTCACTTCTTGATTGTCTTCGATAATGTCTCATCATTGAACAAGAGTCCTCTTATAGGACTTCATGTTGCAAGAAGCAATCATCATAGGATAATTTGAAGATTAAAATTGTATATGTATTGAATTTAGATGTTATCTTAAATATATTGCGGCTATAATGTTTATCCATGACTTTAAAAATATAAAAATAAACACTTAATTGATAACTAAGTCTAAGTAAATTCATCAACAAGGTCTAAAAACAATAGAGAACATTTTTTTTGCTTCTTAATTGCATGACCAATGGAAAAGATAGTTGTTTTTTGACCCCTACATGCTTAGAGGCATTGGCCAATATATTATTTAAATGTGAGAAATATCCCACAAAATCTATGGAAATTTTCAATCACAATGAATTATATGAGTCATTTCCTATTTGAACATGTATCTTCTTGTAGTAGGTCATATTGCAAAAATCAAATGTCATAGGATATTTGAAGGTGAAAATTGTACATGTATTGAATTCAAATATATTGTGGCAACAACGTTTGTCCATGGCTATTTTGAAAAATTTTGATACTTGATTGAGAAGTAAAAATATACTCATTAATAGGGTTTAAAAACAATAGAAAAAATAATTTTTTGCTTCTTAATTGCATTCTCAACAGAAAAAAAAATTAATAATTTTTTATCCTTAAGTCCATGCTTAGGGGGTTTGACCAACACCTTAGTAAAGTTTATGCAAATTCCCCAAAGACTAGTGGAAATTTCCAATCATAATGAATTATAGTAGTTAATTCCTATTGATTTGTAGGGATGTTTGGTCATTGAACAAGACTCCTCTTATAGTCGGTCATGTTGCAAGAATCAATTGTCATGGAAAATTTGAAAGGTCAAAATAATACATGTATTGCATTCAAAATTTATTTCAAATATAATGTGCTTGCAATGCTTGTCCATAGATACTTAAGAAAAATTTGATACTAGATTGAGAATAAAAATCAATTCATCAATAGATTTATATTTAAAATAGGAAAAATATTTCCTTGCTTCTTAATTGCATTACTAACGGACTAAAAATTGGTTGATTTATTGACCTGTATTTCCTTAGAGGCTTTAGACAAATAAAGCGATATTTAAATTAAGTTTAAGCAACATCCTAAAAGACCAAAGGAAATTTTCAATCACAATGAATTATAGGAGTTAGTTCCAATTGGTCTTCAAGGATGCCTCATTATTGAGCATGAGTCTTCTTATAGTAGTACATGTTGCAAGGTCGAGTTGTTATGGAATATTTGGGAGGTCAAAATTGTAAATATAATAAATTCAAATTTTATCTAGAAAATATTGTGTCTACAATGTTTGTCCATGGCTACTTTAAATTTTTTGATACTTGATTAAGAAATAAAACTAATTTATCATTAAAAATGATGAAAATAAATTTTTTATGCTTTTTAATGGCATTCTCAAACAAAAACAAAAACAAATTGTCAATTAATGACCCCTACAAACTTAGAGTCTTTGGACAATATATAGATTGAATTTAAGCAACATTCCAAAAGATCAATAGAAATTTTGAACCACAATGAAATATAGGAGTTAGTTCCTATTGGTCTTCAAAGATGCCTCATTGTTGGACAGGAATCCTCTTATAATGATTCATGTTGCAAGAACCAATTGTCTTGGGATATTTGGAAGGTTAAAATTATACATGTATTGCATTCAAATGTTATCACAAATATATTGTGGCTACAATGTTTGTCCATGTCTAATTTAGAATTTTTTTTAAACTTGACTAAGAAGTAAAAATCAATTCATCAATAGATTCTAAAAACAATGTTGAAAACATTTTTTTCTTATTAATTGCATTATCAACAGAGAAAAATAGTTAATTATTGACCCCTACATATTTAGAGACTGTGGACAATACATAAATCAAATTTAAGCAACATTCCAAAAGACCAATGAGAATTTCCAATCACAATGAACTGTAAGAGTTAGTTCCTATTGGTCTTTAGGGATGCCTCAATAGTAAACATGAATATTCTTATAGTAGTTCATTTTGCAAAAAACAATCGTCAAGGGATATTTAGAAGGCCAAAATTGTATATGTAATGAATTTAGATGTTATCTGAAATATATTGTGGCTACAATGTTTATCCATACCTATTTTAGAATTTTTTGAAACCTGATTGAGAAGTAAAAACCAATTCATCATTGATTACTATCCCTCTAGTATATACCTAGAAGATTTTGGCAATACCTGAATTAAATTTAAGTAAAATCCACATTTTTTTGCTCTTAATTTTATTTTAATGGAATTTTACAAATAAAAAACTCTAAACTTTTATACATGTGTAGAGGGTTTGGGCAATACCTAAATTAAAATTTTAAAATTTTTTAAAAAGACCAATGGAAATTTCCAACCACAATGATTTAAAGGAGTTAGTTCCTATTGGGCTTATAGAATGTCTCATTACTGAATATGAATCTTCTTGTAATAGGTCATGTTGCAAGAACCAATTGTCATGGAATATTTGGAAGGTTAAAATTGTACATGTGTTGAATTTAGATGTTATTTAGAAAATGATGTAGCTTACAATGTTCGTCCATGGCTATTTTAAAAAAAAATTAATTTTTGATTAAAAAATAAAAAGCAATTCATCAATAGGCTTCAAAAACTATAGTGAAGTTTTTTCTTTCTTCTTAATTGCATTCTCAATGGAAAAGAAAATTGTTGATTTTCAACCCTATACATTTAGAAGCTTTGGGCAATACATAAATTAAGTTTAAGCAAAATCTTGTAGCGTTGAAGAACTTAGGCAATAAACCCCAAGAAATCCCAAGTAGTAGTTGTTTATTTTGGAAAAGGTCAAATAGTCTATCGTTTTGTATCTAAGGTCAATTTTACGTAGGTAAATCACTCACTTTTATAAATGAAGGAATAAAATCCAATTTAATTAATTGGTTATAGGATATGGATACATTATCTTTCTTAGCCTATTCTAGTATTTGTCTATTACTCATGGATGTAGACATACAATATGTCATCCCAGTCTTATACTAGTATTCTAAAGCCAAATAGACCAAATTTGTCTAATAGTCATGCTTCATGTACTTATTGATTTAATCAAATCCCACTATTTATAATAATTATATATATATATATATATATATATATATATATATATATATGCAATTGCAAATTCTTTAATTACCATCCAATTTTAATTCATTGTCAATTGGTTCAATCTCTATTTAATTAACCTAATTGCTACAAATGCAAGTATGCAAATTCACAATATGTTTGGTCAATTTATCATCGTATGCAAAGAATGCAAAAATTAGTGTTCATTCTTGCTCATTCTTGTTCATTATGTTCTAGTCAATTAGTGTGGAGTGGATGGTTACTCACACGGGACAATTCAATTAGTTTCAGATGATTGTTTATTGTATTATCTCCCCTCCAAAAGTAAATTAGTTAATTCATATTACTATTGGTAAGTACTACACACATATATATTTGTATTTTTAAGAGCAATCTGGTCACCAATTGATATGGAATATATTAGTGGGATTTTTGTATGTATTTCATATCTATATTCCGTATGGATGTGAATGTATTTGTATCTATCTTCTATACACATATATACATATGTATATCCTAGAATATCCATATCTCATGGTATCCTTATCTACATTTATTATTTATTTTTTAAGATCAACAACTCTCAGTTTTTACAAAGAGGGGTGCATTAATTGTAACTTGAAGGGAGATGCATCATCATAGGAGATAGTCACTTGACGTTTCTTCTCCAAGCTCCGTCAACAAGTCAATTGGTCCAATTTCAATAGATTACATTTACAATTTAATTAAGCTTGCTACTTGGTCAATTGGTCTTGCTACTCTAAAACACTAGCTAAGTTTATCAATTTACAACAAGTAAGGTATGTTCCCACTTGGTGTTAGAGGTATTATTTGGAATGTGAATCTGATCCAAAAGTAGGTAAAAATTTGTTCCTAAACCCTCACAAACAACACCTTCAACACCAAATGCGAACACACCAATAGTCAATTTGTCCAAAATCCTTCATAAGATCACATCAAAGTTTACACAAAGATTTTGTCCTACAACAAGAGATCTTGCCCAATATTCCCTCCTACATCAATACTTGTCATCCTCACACATTGATAAATTGTCATTTTATTTCAATTTAAAGCACTTGACAACTTGACTGACACACAATGTTCTCACTAACTCCATACAACATAACAAATTAATATTCAATCAATCTTAAGTAGTGCTCACATAACATTCAGTATTGTAACTACATCTAAAATGGACCGAATAAGCTTTGTGGCATAACCAATGTGTTGTAGAAAATGAATAGCTTTTTTTGCACATTGAATCAAATTGCAAGTGGTTCCATAATTTTTGGATGAGCTGTGAATTAGTTACAAATTTTTAGAAATTCAAGGTGTAGGGTGCTAAGAGTGTCATGTAGGTTATGCCAAAATGAATTTGATGCACATGAAGAAATGACAGTAGACAGAAGTCAAAACAATAAAAAATGCACGCAAAATGAACCACTTGTAGAGTTGCCACATCCATAGTTCTATTAATAGAGCTATACACTACTCAAGATTCATTTAACATTTGTCCTTGCCATGAACACCATTTTGGGAATCTTCTCCGTTTATTTTCCCTTAAAAAATGGGGGTCACTTTTCAAAAACATTACATTTTAAGTGTAGTTACCTTATTTGTAGGTACTACTTTCTTCCCTGCAACAGAATGATGTGGAATATTCCACATCAATGCATCCAGGGGATGGAATGGGGTGGTGTATTCTACATCTTGTCAGTAACTATATATACACAAATCAGAATGTATAGAGAATTGACGTGAAGTCTGCTGGGTAACTTACAATGTACAACAACTTAAAGCAAGTGCCAATACATGAAAAATTTCAAGAGAACCAACATACTATTTATTGACATTAATGAACCAAATAAGTACCCTGCATTGATTCAAAGGCCAATTACATTCTGAGATGTGAATTAGAAGAATTAGAAGAGAAGTTGTATAAAATAACAGGCTTGAAAATCGCACAAGCTTGAAAATCACCCGTTTCTTCAAATAAGTACTTGTGTACATGTTTCCTTTTCATAGTCTTCAGCAATGTACAAACAATGTACATTTTATGAGGTGGGCGATTTTAAAGCCCTATGCCATTTCAACTTCAAAATTTTATTACTAATTCTACAAAGTTCCAAAAAATATGAAACGACTTGGGGGTTAGATGCCAATTCCACTTGTCTATCAAGGATAATTTACTAAAAATTATTTCAAGAAGCTTTGCCTCTCCAAAATTCAATTTCAGCTCTTAGGAGGGCAAAACTTGAATCTGTTACCTTATATACATTTGAGGTGGAATAAGGTAAAACAAACAATGTGGGATATGTAAATTAGAAATAGAAGGAGCCCATAGGCTCATAGTTAAGTAAAAATTGTGTTAAAACTAGAATTTCAGATTTTATTTAGGCATAGAAGCATAACTTTGTTTTAAAAACTTTAAACTAAAGAAATTTTAAAATCAATTTAAGTTCCATCTTCAAAAATCCGTTTGATATTTCAAGACTTCAATAAAAAGTTATTGATAAATTTCAAAGAGGATGTTTGAAAATGTAAAAAAAAGTCTCTTCTAATCCCTCTCTGAAATTTGTCCATAACTTTTGATTGAAGACTTGAAATCTCAAATGCATTTTTGGAGATGAAACTTAGTTTGATTTCTCACCTTGGTTTATTTCAAAATGATTTGTTCTTTAAATGCAAGAAAGCAACTTTGTAATAGACTATGTCTGATTGCCGTAGAGTATAAGCTCAGCTCACAAGTTCGACATTGACGGGGTTGTACACTGGCGCCAATGGAGCCACTTCATACTTCCCACATCTAGCTTGCAAAAGTCAAGGCCATGTAGACCTAGCTATGTATGCTTTATGTGATTACAGATCAGGCATGCACAGTCAAAGAACAATGAAAATGCTTGAAATCCTACATAATACTTATGCAGTGTATTTGAAGTGTCAATGGTGAATGAAATAAAGCACTATGAGCCTAAATAGTTGATAGCTCTCCAGATAGACAAAAATATATTCTATGAGAAAAAAAATATTAAAAAAAAATTCAAATTTTTGCAAATTTTGTTTTTGCTGTCCAGGTTGCCCTTCCCCCCCTTGTTTTGAGCTTATTTGGTCATAACTGTTATTCCCAAGCACCAATTGTAAAAAAATTATTTTCCACAAAGCTTATCAATTTTTCTACCTTCAAAAAAAGTTTCAAAAAATCACAATAAAAATTCAGCCCGTAGGTACCTGACCGGAATTCCATTTGTCCCCCAGAGGGACAACAATCTTTTAGGGGTTTAATTCCCTTTAGCAACATGCCAAAATGTCTTCAACGGATCCTAAACTAGCCATTGTCAATGGTCTTGATCAAGCACTAAAGATGAAGTTATTTGAAAAGTGCATTTTACTATTCAATTTGTTCAAACTCTGGTCCCCCAATCCGATGTCCAACAATGATTTCCATCAAACCCACTCATCACGAAAAGGAGCCTACCTTTTTCAATATCCTTGCAGTATTGCATTAGTATTCATGAAGAGGCTTAACAGTAGAGTACCTAATTAATATTCTTGCAGTACTCTAATTTAGCAATATTTAGTGTATACAAATGTTGTACTGCACTTAATTAAAAAACTTAGTACTTTATTAATACACTTGTCCTTGTGATATAGTACATTATTAATACTAAAATGCAGTATTGACATTATGTAATAACTTTATTGTAATTATATAAAAAATTTGTATACATAAGACATTGTAAGAGGATTCAAAATATATTTATTTATTATATAAAGTAATGAAGATTGTTATAATGATAACGAAATGCATTATTGTACATTTATTGTGCAATTCAATTATTTAAAATACATTCAATTGTAGTATTGCAACAATAACATATTTGTATTGGCAAGATGTTGTATTTGTAACTAACTTTTATGCAAAATCAATGTAGGAACAATTGTATAACAATACTAATGAAATATTGCAACAATACAAACTTTCTATTTCATTACCATTTTTTTGTGTTCTTCTTTCTATCATTTAGAAATTCAATCAATTATATCATGCAATACATACGACACATATAAAATGCATTCACCATAAAAAAAAATGTGATGAGACATGAAAATTGACTTGAATATTAGAAGAACAATATTTACAAATACTTGCATCTTCTAGGCCTACAACCGTATTTAAATGTAACTACTCCAACTCTTCAGAATATAACCACTGATCCAATCTACAAATAATATTACTTGAGGTTCACTACAATATGGTTTTTGTGGTGTCAGAAAGTTAAGCAATCTAGTAGGCCTTACTATTGATACCTGTAACAAGCATACCAACTTAAACTTCATTAGTGGATACAAATATGGAACTTTCCAAACTGTCGTGACACTTGAAAATGACCAAATAATGAAAACACCAAGACTGCCATAAGCCCAAAAAATATGATTTGTAACATCATAGGTTGGATGAAATATAAAAATGTAGTTTTTGTACTTGTGTCGTCAGATACAATTATGTGAACATCTTTTCTTATAACATAAATAATGATAACAAAAACAATTGCATGGTGATAAGAAATTGCATCAATGAAAGGTATTGTTATCTCAAACATAGTTGAAGTCAAAACTAGAACCATCTACAATCTACTTAGGAACAAAATAAACAAACATCAAGTTCTATAGAAATAGGATTTACTTGAATTCATTCCTCTGACGAAGATGTGGATCCTAGATCCGTCCCTAACACGTCGTGCATCGCATCACCAATGTTTTCAACCACATGTATGACATTTATCCTCATGATTGAGTCACGCTTCTTTAGTATAAATGTTTTGTAGTCCTTTATACCTGCTTTGTGAAACCTCCCGTGAAACCTAAGTTCCGAATCCTTCATGTTCCTATCTCCGTCCATAGCCAAGCTCAACTACAAATGACAATAAAATAAATTAAAATATAACAAATGTAATGATATAAAATTGAAAAAAAAATGCAATTAAAAAAAATACAATTAAAAAAAGAAGGGGATAAAACTTACCACATAAGCAAACCATGCCAATTGGTCGGGAAGCATTGAGATGGGATTCCTTGTGGAGTAGTTCTTCCCACTCATAATGCATGCAATTGCACCAAAGAAGGCATCCGATCCAAAAGGATCATCATCTTTCCACCGCCAATTGTTGAAACGATGCAATGGAAGAAGGCTCATTTTCCAAGTTTCTATGTTTGATTCGTTTTCATTAACGGGTTTTGGCACACCCAAGAGTCGCCACAACTCTAACCATGCTAAAGAAGCAAATCTGCCACGTCTATTAATAATAGCCATTTTCACTTTTGTTTTTAAACCCTCTTCCCAAGCCCTCTCAAATGCAGAGACCGTTTGTAAATGTCCCCCTCTTCAACATTAAATATAGCCAATATTTCTTGTTTCATATGTTCTTCATGAGGAAACATTCTATTTCTACTTGCATCTACTTCCAACATTAATTTCTTTGAGATTCTCTTCATATGGGGTTTCACAAGCTCCCATTTAGCTACATTTGGTGTTGGAGTTTCATTCAGTTGATTGTTTAGTAAACCTTGTAATATCCGGTTGTTTGCTCTCAGATCATTAATTTGAGCATCTATACCTCTTATTACCCATTTTAGTGTGCTTATCTGACTCTCAAATGCCATGGCATGTGATTGCAGTGGTTGTCCACTGGCATTTTGAAGAGAAGAAGAAGGCATAGAAGGATTATGTGCATTCGGAACGGAAGAGCTTGGAGTAGGATTTTGAACAGAAGAACTTGGAACAGAACCTGGTTGTTCAAATGGAGAGGCTCTTGGCGACCTTGGCAACCTCGAAGCACTAGGAAGTTGATAATCACCACGGCATGCACTTGCCTCTTCATCTCTTGTCTCAGAAGTGGCCATCTCTCCAACTCCTTAGCTCTCACATTGCCAACCCAACTCTTCAAGGTCTTTTGGTAACGACCAATTATCAAAATTTCCTTCAACTTCTACACTTCCAAGTCATCTTCCTCTGAATTGGCGTAAATTAAAGGCTTGTTCATTCTAGGTACCACTTATAATTATTAGAAATTGCGGAACCGACACCAAAACTACTACCATATTAATATACAACCTTCAATATTACATCCAGTTTGGTTTGAGAGTTATGTTTAAAGCTAGAGGGGTAAATGGCCGGCTACCCCTTTTCAATATATTTAATAATCATTTTTGCGCAAAACATGTGCAAAATTAGTGGAATTTGATGTTAGATTTTAAAGTTGTGAAAGCATATCACCTCATTAGTGAGTTTCAGTTTGAGCTAAGCTTTTCTCAACTCCTTGATCCGCTGGATGTCAAAATCTACAACAAACATTTGACATATTTCTTAGTATTGAACCCTTGAGATATTCGTGCCCAAATACAAAGACTCTCAGACAGTTACATAATAGGGTACACCTGCGTGCTAAGGTAGGCACATCCAAAACCATCACTTTTTGCTATTGAGCCTAGTTACTATTATAAAACTGGTCAAATTTTCACATGTCCTTGTAAGCAAGTGAAAGGAGGTTCCAATGCACCAGAGAACATGGCATTTGAATACTGTATGCAAAAGTTATTAAGGAGCAAAGTCTGGTTCTAAAAGTGTTTTTTCCACAGAGGTACAGAACTGATTTACGAGATATACACATAGTACAGATGGTGGTTTAAGATCAGTGAAACATTTGGGGATACCTACCTTAAATCTTAAGAGCAAATCAGAATAACCGTGTCAAGGAAAAAAATAACGACAGAAGAGTTAACTAACACACAGGCACATCCTTCCTCTGCAAAATTGTACCTATGCACAAATTTTACATACAATACTAAGTTCAAACATTCATAGGATGGTATGACGTACATCTTCCTTTACACAATTCAACATGTCAGCAGATGTGATCTTCAAGGTATAATGCATTGCACAGAAAAAGCTGTAGAAGCTTACCTGGGTCAATTGTGCTAAGATGTATACCAATTGAAAGAGTCGCTCTGCAATATCCCAAACTGCCACGTCAACCTGAGAGCATTGTATTATAAATTTTTGTTAACTGTTGAATTACATCCAAAAAATGGGCTAAATGAGGCATCAATGCTTGACTTGAGCATCTGTCACTTTGAAAACTTGCTTCCATGGAAGTAGAAACTTTGAAGCCTTGCCCAATATCAAATTTGATACATATACCAACTTTTGGAATGGATGCCAGTAGTCAAAACAAGAACTTTTAGTCTAGATAAGTGCAAACAATTGGACATGCACTCATTTCTTATTGTTACTCTCATTTAGTTAAGAGTTCATAGCAATTGGATCCGACAACGGTTGAGTGATTGTAGCACCATAGAACTACGAGGTCATGAATAACAATGAGAACATTGACATCGCAAAGGTCAATGTTTGCACAGGAGTAATCCTATACAAAGTAAACTCAACTTGTTCAGTTGAAATTGACTTGCAACTGAGCAACTCAACTTTGAAATGAAGACATTTGACCATAAATCAGGGAAAGCAAACTCACCTTGAAGAACCTTATGCGAACCACTGCTGAAACTTCATCAAATTCGCAAACTCCCAAATCAAAATTCAAGGCGTGGGTACCTTGTCTCTCTGCAATACTAAAAAACTGGGCACTAGAACAGTGTACTGGTCTAGTTAGGCGATCTAATGCAATTCTAAAAAACTGGGCACTCGAATAGTGTATTGGTCTCGTTGGGCGATCTGATGCAATTCTAAAAAATTGGGCACTAGAATATTGTGTTGCTCTCGTTGGGCGGTTTGAGTTTAACATAATGTGGTAGGGTTAGGTGTAGCTCAGCCCTTTACGAAAGAGATAAGATTGTCACGGTAATCATGTTGCCACTTGTTATCTGGTACTGGAGAAACCTCAACTTCAGTCAGCATCCCTCCAGCTAACGCGCTGCTTAAGAGGGTTCCCCAATGAATTTAGCAGTTTCTAAAAGCTTCATTAAGGTAGTATGCTCTTAAAGCGACCATTTAAGGGCTGGTTTGCCTTTTTCACAGGCTTTCGTGGACAAAAATATTTTTAGATCATTTTTCAGAGAAAGAAAAATAGATGTGGTACCTAACCCAAGTGGTTTTGTATTTTTCCAAGTATTTTTGAATTACTTGTGAATTTTCAAAGATTCAGGGCAAAGGCACCTATTTGTCACCATAGGTCTTCCAAAATCTGTCCACTTGCAACTTGTAAAGAGATGTGCAGAAATCAAAGTCAATGATTGGCTCTTGCAATAGAAAAATAATTTTTTCTCAATGCATTCAATTGCTAAACTGGTCCATTTAAGGATCACCCCATCTCCATTCTTCACCTAAAAATAGAGGTGGTTTCAAGAAGATGGGCGCTTTTAGAGCACACTACCTTACCTTGCTACAAGATTGATAAGTAAAATACTTCACATTCAATCTTCAACGATTTACTCCCAAAAATCTACAATGCAATTCCAACTTGCTTTGGTATTACTGATTATGAAATGAAATTTGTTATATGCACGTGGGGTAGTAGTAGGTAGAACAACCCATGTGGGATATGTTAATCTAACTTTACTATGAGTGGTGAAACTCCCACTATTTCTAATTAACATATCCCATATAGATTGTTCTACCTTCTACCATCCCATGTGTATATACTAAGATTCTTCATAACCTTGGCAATTTTGTTGTAGTTGATTGTGCATTTTTAACCTCCAAAGCACTAAACTTCATTTTTTTGTCAACATAGCAACTTTGAGCAGCTCACTACGAATGGAGTTTCTGTTTTTTTTCTTTGAAATTTTCACACAATATGTGCCCAAGGAGTAGCTTTAAGGCCCAACAACTTTCATAGCTTTTGACTACATGGTTAAGAAGTTATGGTATGATATGTTGTTTCACTACTCGGCGAGCAGCCCGGGCAGCAAAAAAAACTTCTTGAAATTCACTTTTTTTTTTAAATTAAAATTTAAAATTGGTTCTCTGGATCTTCTATATATGGAAAGCTTTGAATAATTCCATAAGGATTAATGAGATAAAAGTTATGGGAGTTTAAGTTTACGAGTAGTTTACGGATAGTTATGGAATCCCTAATCTAAGATAAACTTTGAAGTCCTTTATTTAATTCAATTTTAAATATTTTTGAAAAAAAATAAAAACATTAGGTGTAGACTGTTTACAACCATTGGGATTGGTATTTTTCAATTCCATGAATAAATTGTTAACAATTTAGTGTTTTGAATCATTTTCTACTTCTTTCTACTTACTATTTTTTCATATATGTTGTACAATTCCAAATGATCTGAAAATTTTGAAGCATGTTGCCAGCTTGCCTTTAAGAATGAATCCAAAGAGTAACCACCATTTTGGGCATTTTTTGATACACATGTGACCATCTGAAGTGCAGCTGCCTGGTTTTCGCAGGGCCAAAAAAGTTTTTTTTTGGCTTCAAATGCTAATTTCTTGCAATCTACATGGTAGAAATTTCTGAAATTTTTTCCACATGCTCTCAAACTATTTTACTACAAGATCCTACGGTTACATGTGTTCATAAAAGTTTTAAAAAGAATTTTTGGTCCTTGTCCTAGAAATGGCAGTTTCGGAGCGTTTTGGTAACATTGAGCTTTTCAATTGTTTCAAGAAAATAAATTTTAAATGTGTTTAAGTTCTTCTAAGTGCTACCAAGGGGTTGGTACTTTTGAATTGGATTGAAAAGCAAAGTCAGCCCTTTTACTGAGCCCTAGCAAGACCCCCCATTCGGCCGTTTGCTCAGCAAATTTGACTGTCACCAGCCATTTTTTGGCCCTCGCCGTGCTTGCAGTGGGGCACTCAAAGTGGCAGGGCTCACACAATCACTGGGTTTGCACCATTGGCAGTGTTGCTGTGGACAAGCTCTCACACCATCATTTACAATCTTAATCCTTAAATGACAAACCCATAACCATTGATTTGAAGCTTCATCACCTATTGCTCAGTTTACTACCATTTTACAACTACATATGTACAAATATTTTAAATTTATATTTGAAAGATGCAATTACATGCCTTTTTTAGTTCACAAAATTTTTAGCCTTCTTCACGGAAAATTAAATTCTTAAACATTTTCTAAAGAAAAAATGAAGAAAAATCACAACAAATCAAAAAAAAAATTCTTGAATATGAAAATTTCACCATGTGTGTATATTACAATGACAAACATTATAGTGTAAACTCAATTTCTATATCATTTTATAATTAGAATGAAGTAGACATTCGAAACACATCCAGTGTTCAAATATAAAATTATTTTACAAGCCACCATACTCAACAAAAATTTCTTTACATATTTCAACTAGTACATATGGAGGTTTATGAGTCCCAGTTACAACAATACTACATTCAAAAATAGTGAATTCTTGTAAAGAAACAATAAATTTTTATATAGTATAGAATGTTAAGAAATTATTGTGGAATAACCTAATTTTACTATTTAGTGCCTTACCTATTGAAATTAATATTAATTTACAAGGGACAATGACAATGTTTTTACCAAAAATAGTTTGGAAATTGGAATTGCCATTTTCAGGAGAAGTATTACATTTTGATTGAAAAAAATTAATTTGGGGCACATTAAACCCCTAAATAACCTTTGTGAATTTGGAGGACAGATGGAATTTCAAACATGTACCTATGGGTTGATTTTTTGTCATGATTTTTTCAAATTGTTATTAAAAATAGAAAAATTTTGCGGCATTTGAACACTGTTCCGTTATGCAGGGTTACACTTAATGATGATTACCAAGATCTACCCTTCAAAACATGTACAATTTTAATTAAAGGAATTAATAACATTACATAGATTTTACCTTTACCAAAATATTTGAACACTATCCATTTATGACAAATATTTCTAATATACTGTACATCATTGCACTTATATAGTTATTTTAATGCTTCAAAAATTATTACTAGTAATTTAAAATAAATTATAATATATCCAAGTTTCTTTAATTTATGATTTTGTTGTTGATGTTTTGGAGCCCACATGTCCTGTTATCTTTTAAGCACACCTCATACTATTATCTAAAATAATCGTGTGAAAAAATAGAGTGCACATGATTTCCTATCCAACAGAAAACTAAAAATTTCACACAATGTGATCAACATGTCGCCGCTCAGTGTCAAAATCACAACCACTCCATTTGATTTGAGTACCTTTCTAGCATCCCATGGTAGTGTATGGTCACCTCATACAAATAGCACTTTAAATTAAATTGAAGCACTTGAAAAAATAAAAGTAAAAATAAAAGTGATGAATAAAATCACAATAAAACAAATTAAATTACTTTACAAATCCAATGAAAATAGTTTAAAACAGGCAACAAATGAAAATGAGCAATATAATATTAATAGCACAACTCCATAGGACTTAAACTTTTACATTGGAAATAGAATAAATAAAGTTTATTTTTGTATAAATACTCTTGCAGTGTATTCAATATAAATTATAAATAAATTCATAATATATTATAGTCATTCACTATCCAATATTACTTTAAATTTTGGTATTTATTGTTATCAAAGTCTACAGTGGAATCTTTATGGTGTGATGTTTGTGGTGCTGGTCCATTTAAGCATAGAAGATCTTTATCTACACATAAACTAACATGCATAGGGAACTTGAGGCCTCGTGCACAAGAACTTCAAGTTCCTATTTCTCCATCAGCAACAAATATTTTAGAAATGATGGAACCAACACAGGAACCTCCACAGTCAAGTCAAATCCATGGAAGCGATGTTCCTTCATAAATGAATGCTCAACATGAACTAAACCATCCTTTACAATTGCATTTAGATGACCCAATTGATGATGACTTAGAAATAGATTATTTTTCTCATCTTCATCAAAGTGAATCTACTTCGTCTACATATGATTCAACTTTTAGTCTTGTTAATTGGATTAGAACTTGCAAAAAAAGAGGAGGTTTATCTAACAATGACATAGATAAATTGTTCAAACAAGTATTGTTCCATCCATCTTTTAAATTAGAAGATGTTGTAGTTAAGTCACCCAATGATGTCCAGAACTACGAAAAAAATATTTACAATGAAGGAGATGGATGGAAAACAAAAGATATTGAAGGCAATGTTTTAAATTACCGAGATCCAATTATTGCTTTGGAAACATTGTTTTCATCTCCTGCTGTGGCCGAAAATTTTATTCTGCAACCATCAATGACATCACGAGAAGAACATTCAAGAGAAAAAATCTATTCAACTCCTGCAATAGGAGATTGGTGGCATGCAATGCAAGTAAGTTTCTTAAGCCTAAAAAGTTTAGAAAAGAACAAAGGATAAATTATACCAATTTTTATTTAAATATTTTTCAATGTATATAATCTAAAAAATACAATCACGTTGGTTCCAAAAATTGTTTCTATAGCTTGAAATTTCATTCTACATTGCAAATTTTGAACTCATATTTGTACACGAACATGTAAACTCTGAACATGGAGAAGATATGGTAGTAGCACCAATAATCTTATATAGTGATAAAACATCATTATCAAATAGTGGCAAAGTAAGCGGGCATCCCATTTATTTCAGCATCGCAAATATTTCTTGTGAAGATAGATATCTTCATGAGGGACATTGCTTGCTAGCAATTCTACTTGATTTTAATGTTGTAGAATCAAAATCCTTGAAAAGGTTAAAAATATTTCAAAAATGTCTAGCACATGTTCTAAAACCATTGAAAGATGCAAGTTTCAGGTAATTCTATTAACCATGCACTTAAAAGAAATTCCATTTTTTTCCAATTTTCTTGACATTGTTATCTAGTAAGTTAAAGTTATCATTCATTTGTTCACATACAAACATTGAAAATTTGTATGAGAACTAATGAAATAAGAAGTGACTTTTACAATCCAATTGTGCATGAATTGACTATATTATATGAAATATAATATAGTTTATTCTAAGGACATGTTAAATTTTCTCTAAGGTTGCTCTATGTATATGAAGCTAGGATTAGGGAGTTTCAAACCAATATCACTTGTGTTTAATTGTTTGATGTTGTAATGTGCTAGTGGGATTTCTTTATGTGATCCATTCGGCAATGAACATAAAGTGTATCCTCGATTGTATGCTTATCTTTGTGATCATCCAGAAGGATGCAAGGTAAAATAATTTCTGCAAATACAATTGCTAAGTAATCAAATGATATTGTTGTATTCTTTATGTATCAAATGTTTTAAACATATTCTTAAGTTTTTTAAACATGTGCATACTATGAATAGGTAACTTGTACATATGATACAAATAAATCTCGCCATTCTTGTAGTACATGCATGTGTCCGATGCATTCTTTAGCAGTTGTTGAAAGAGAACACAATGAATTTCGCACGGAGGCTTCTATGAAAAGAATTTTTCAACAAATGTCTACACAACCACGAAGGGTGCAAGCATCAATTGCAAAATCACATTCACTTCATCTGGTAGAGGTAAGCTCTTCAATGCAGCAATAACAACTTCTGCTAAAGTTGTATAGAGTATTAATATTTCTCTAGATATACATATAGTAATTGTGCTGGAAATCATAATTGTATGTCCTGTGTTCATTAGAATTCTCATCCAATTTTATTTTATTAAAGTACAAGTACTAGTTTAAGTTTAGTTTTTATTCAATGTGATTGTTAATCTAATACCTTTCAGTATTATGAGGGTATTGTGTTTTGTGCATTTTTCAATATGAAGATAGCACTTTAGAACATTAAGAAAAATGGTGTTTACATTGACAAAATTTGTGTGTAATGTTTGTTATTTAATAGTGTGCCCTATGGGACTTTGCTGGAGGAGATACAGAGTTTGGAAATCCGTATCTTGCAATTAATGTCGACATGCTACACCAAGCTGACTTGGGCATCTTTAAAACTCTTATGGACATATTGCAAAACATGTCTAAGGAATTAACACCCTCCCCTCTTCCTGAATTGGATAGAAGGCTACTAGTAATCAAAGAGTCTGCACGATTTTTTCAATTTAGGGTGCTTGGAACAGACAAAGGTGGATACTTTACTTCCAATGCAAATTTTGCGGCATTTGAACACCGTTGCGTTATGCAGGTCAATACCACTTTTTAAATCCAACAATATATCAATTTACTATTTTAATTATAAAGGTAAAATTTTATGTAATGTATAATAGATTTGTATAATACACAAGTGAATGATGATTGTAATGACTAACAAATATTTTTGTTGAACATTGATCATCCATATTGTTAGGTGGTAGTTTTTTGCATACTGGGACTATTTCCCAACTTCTTCATTGAGGCTGTTGTAAATTTTTTACAATAGTATCAATTAGTGTGCCGATCAAAAGAATTTTAAGAGGAAACTCTAACAACAATGGATGACTACATGAAAAGGTAATTATCGTACTACTTCAGAGAAGTTTTCTAAAAATTTCAAGAAGTGAAACATAGGTTTATATTATAACATTTGAGTATTTTTAGGTGCTTTACTCAATTGCAAAATGTCAATGTAATGTTTATTTTTATGCAATAATGGCACAACAATTATACAATAGTAATATTTATTCATTGCGCACTAGTAAAAAGTATGTCTATTTTTTTATAGATGGTCATACATTTAACTTGACATATGATGAATATAAAAAAAATATCAACTACAATGAAACAATAGTGTAAATATCTAAATAAATAAATATAAAAATATATATTTGTACTCATATACAATAGTATATGAATATTTGAGTGGAAACACAATGGGGTTGAAATGTTTAGTATGGAATTTCAATTTTAAATTTCTAATGAAATTGGTGTTTGCTTCAGGGCTGTAATGACGTTTAGAACACATTTAGGAGTTTGGCAAAAATCAAACTTCAATTTGGTTAAGATTCATGCTATGAAACATTACTCCTCTTCAATTCGTCGTTCAGGAGCTCCTGTTGAATATAGTTCAAACATGTATGAGAATCTACATGTAACACTAGTAAAAACGGCATACATGGGTAGCAACAAAAAACAATTTCTTGATTTTATTGTGAAATACAATAGAAGGTTGGAAGCACTACGAATGAGTGCATTAGAGAAGGATGGATATTGTCCCCCCAATAGGAAAAAATACAATACTAGACATGGTATGAACAAAGGATCTTTTCAGAAAACTATATTTATTTTTTTGTCTTTAATTTCGAAACACTTATCATTTTGTAGTATTGAACTTTTTCTACATAATTCTATATTGTTTTTCTAAACTTGTCTACAAAAATTGTTTTATAATGATGGTAAACTTTAGAAAGTGGACTTCATATTTTGGCTGGCTTTCAAATTAATTTGAAAATGGAGATGTTGATCTTGATATTGCTACTGCAAGAGAAGTGTATTTGGGAAATGGTCAATCAAAGAAGGAGCGCATTATGGCTGGAGTTTTACAACCCAATATTTTCACTGAATTGAAGTTGTCTTTGGAGATGTACATGAATCAAAATAATTTGACGGGGACGCAGGTAACTACAATTTTTTTGTAGTTTGTTTGTTATTGTGATATGAATTTGTAATTTTAATGTTTTTTTCAAAAATAATTATATCTTAATGTGTTATTATATTGGTAGGTACTACAGTCTTACCGGTCTGTAGCTCTATGCCCTGGTGGAAGTTCAAGATATGGAGACATGCCTATGTTTATGTGCGTGACATCAAGCTTTCATGGAAAAGAATGGTTTGGAAGTGTCTCAATTAAGATGGAAGGCGAAGGGAAGGAAGAGAGGACATCATATGGACAACTTAGTTTGCTCTTTAAATGTTGTATGAAAGTAGGGCAACAAGAGACAAACGTAACAAAAAAATTGTGTTTAATGCGTATGTACGAAGAGCATGAAATGCATAGAACTTTGAGGTGTCTAGAATTGAAATGGGTAGAGGACAGTCCTACATCATACAAGGTGATAGAGATAGCATCAATTTTAAAAGTTGTTCACGTTATTCCACACTTTCAAAAAAAAGGACATTTTTTTGTAAACACTTTCAAATTTTAACTAAATATTTCAGCTTAATGTGTTGAGGAATATTGGAATAGTAAGACATTATTTCATGTAAGGAAAATGATGTGCACATGTGATTTTTTATTTAACATAGCAAAGGTTGCATGTTAAAGGTGAATTGTAATTCTACAGTGAAATTATTGAAAATCATACTTTTCATTCTCTTTTGGACCGAACTTCATTGAATTTGCAAAAGTAATCTTGTATGGTACTTTTATGTTTTACAATCCCCTCTTTAGGCATTCTGAAGTTAATCATGACAAAGTGGATGTCTTCTCTTGGCTAATTACAAAATTGGATATGTTCCAACATTGTAAGTTTTGAGTCTAATATTATGCTTTATTTACTGAAATTGAAAGATTTCAATAGCTCGGTGGGAATGATTTTTTTCTTCTATTAAAGTGGATGTCATAAAGTTGTGATACTAGAAACCATTTCATATCAAACTAGCCATTTTGAAAGAATTGTTGAAATATGTTGGTATCTCTAAAAGTATACTTGAAAGCATGCAACATGATATCATTGAGGAAGGTAAGAAAAACAAAACTTTATTAGTCAGAAAGATGCATACGAAGATGAGTAATAAATAAGAGTTTTATTGAGTATTATATGAAAAAAACACTCTAGTGTAAATGAAGAAGAACACCGAATTAGACATTCTTGCACTTGGGGGGTGCGACATTGCACTTGGCTAGTACGGCATCAAAAATGGACAGTCTCAAATGTTGTGGGGGGGAGCGATTATTGCAAACATCGTTTGCTCTTAGTAGGAGAAATTGCTTGGTGAAAAGTTGTCAAACACTCCATTTTTTATAATTACTTCATAAAAACCTTACACACTTTTCACTCCACACTACTTTCAAGACTTATTAGTCTACGCTTCACACTCAAGTACTTCTACATACCTACAACTACAAGTACGTCAAACAACACTGCATAATATCATATCTCACTAGTACCTATTCAAATCATTCTGCAGACGTTCATCATCTAGATTCTCCATCTGCATTGCCATGTACTCGAGAAGATGTGCTTTAGCCTCTGCTGGAATGATCACTATCTCCTCTGTATTCACGCCATACATTGTAATCTTGGAACCTATAACATGACCACTTCTCCCTCGACGAGGGACATCCGTCCATGAATATATAGCGGCTTCCTTCTCGGTCCAGCCCAACATCTCACCAGACGGTTCCCACGTTGACTCCATACAGTTCGTGTACCTCACTTGGTTACTACCCGCTTCATCATGTGCTCTAGGTCTCATAGTAGGCCAATACCACAGGACCTTCATCTTCGAGGCCTACGTCCCCTGCCCGAATTCGAGCACCTTCCCTAAAAAAAAAGATACTTCTCCTCTTACTTCCGCTTGTTCTACGGTAAGGGCTACATAATGCCCTACAACAACGTCATTCTCTGGATTGAATGGAGGAAACGGATCTTCCTCTGCATCTTGTCGTACCTCTGGTACAACTGCATTTCTTCTGCCTCGAATCCTTCCCCCAGTCACTCTTCGTGATGTTGCTTGTACAGGTCTATCTCTGCGAGGTCCGAAATACCCCCTCCTCTCAGGATTTGGCATTGTCGCCATAATCCTGTCAACGACTGCACTCTTCGTCGTATTTCCATCCTCATCAGCAACTGCACTTGGAATTGTACCTCCTTCCACGTCAGGAACAATTCCATCATCCTTGCTTTGGTTTAGAACATCGCTGGGCCAAAATGGTAAATCACGGACGCCTTCCCTATTTTGTTGTGGAAATTCCTCCAAATACTCTTTGAACTGTTCTATTTCGTCCACCACTTCCATGTTCCTGATCGGGTTGAAGCCTCTGTCTATCATCTTCTTCTTGTATGGAATGAACTCGTCCAATGCTTTTAATTCCCTCTGATCAGCTGCAAACACCTCCGCGAGGTCCGGTTTCTCTGCTACGCTAGGCAATGAGTTCAGACACAAATGCCCTCTCGTTGGGCCCCACTCATCTGTGCAGAAATGCTTGTGTTGCACACGAACCAACCCATTCTCCACGTAAAACCTCATATGGTGTGGAAATGTGATGCCCGTCAGTGATTCCCCTCCTCGTAGTAAATGAGGTGTGATAAATGCCTTCCAGTCGCGAACGTGCTCAAGCTTGCGAGCACTCACAAAAGCCTCTGTGTACGACGTTCCCTTCTCCACTAGCTGCAACATCTCTGTCAAAGTGTCTACGTCTTTCCTCTTCAGTACGTTCGAAATCACACTGAACCTCTGATCGATGTCTTCATGTGTGTGGCCCACTATCAAAAAACAAAGATGCACTTCCTTGAAGAAACCAAGCCCAACTAGTGCAGCACACATGGCAAACATGTAAGCGTTCTTGTTCTCCCTCGTGGTGTTATCCGCTTGAATCCTCAATGTCGGTGGCAATGACCCCTTCCTTTGCTTCACGTCGCATATGACGTTCATCACCGACGTTACGACTTAATTGCTATCATGCTTGTGGTGAGCATCTATCCACACGTCCGCATACAGGCCGATACCATGTACAAGTACACCACACAAATGAGTCTTCACAAACCGAGATTCGATGTTCTTCACGGTCTGCCTCATCTTTGGTATCATGGTCGTATTCTGATCCATACCGTCAACAATCAAACACATAAAAAAGTCCGGAGTGATCATCGCGGACCTCTTGAACAACCAATAATCTCGCCTCTCTTCTATTTGAAATCGAATGTGCAGCACGTACAGCTCTTTTATCTTCACCTTTGCGACTGCATTTGTCGTGGATTCCATCCCACACTTGTACTCCCAACAATGATAACACTTCGAAAACCGGGAATAAGGTGGAATTTGCACATGCGGAAATTCCTTCCGCCAAAGCCGACGAAACGAAGACATTGACAACTCCGACCCGTCCACTAGTTTCTTCATTTCTTCGTTCACATACTGAAAAACATCCAACTTGGTGGTATTCATTGGCAACAGAATCAACGAGAGAACCGCATTGTCCATTTTCCTGCGAATCGATCGATGGGGCTGTTGACAACCGGCTTCGTTGAAAAAAACGCTGAGGCTTTCCCTAGCTGCAGACATTTTTGCACTTTCCTTGTGTTGACACCTGTTTCCATGAACGGCTGGCACTCTGCCATATATAGCATGTGCTGTCTTCAATTGCTTCAAACGCCTCTGAGAATAACCCAACGCCGCGGCGTAGCATGCATTGCACACGACCTTGCCATCCAGTTTTGTCACGTACTTGTCTCTTGTCGGACCCTCCGTGCGAGTGTAAAAGGCATTCAGCATTTGCATTATCCAAGTAGCACGTGCTTCGTACTTCTGTCCCCAAGCCATATATCGTTGGTCCAATACATACTTTGCATCTACATCACGCAAACAATTGCGTTTACATGCTCCCCTTTCCTTCGCACACATAACACTGTCCAGAGTAACTTTCTGACTAGCAGACTCTCCCCTCTCCCGTGGACTTCTCACCCTTGCCCTTCGATTTGCCATTGAATACCGCCTCCTCGGTGTAAGCTCCGGTAGTCCTTCTACTCTTCTGAAATCCGCAGTGCTACCTTCAGAGCCTAGCGTCATAGGAGAACTTCTTTCTTCTGTGTTTCTTCCACGTTGACTTGTTGGCGTGCATTCGGAAGTGCTTGGGTTCTCTTCTACGTCATGAAAATCAAACTGTGGTGTTGAAATTGGAGGAAAAGATGAATTCCGCCCCTCCCTCGAATTTGTTGCCGTCGTTCTCACCTCGGAGGGACGTGCAGAACGAACTAAAGCACGACGCCATCGTATAATTTTATCTACACAATCTCCCATAGTCTTCCCTACCAACTCACCAACCCATTCTGTTTCATGTACAGCATGTGTGACACGAACCGCAATCTCAAAAGGACGTAATTTCTCTCGATGAAGTTCATCACCGCATACAAAATTTGTATCCACCACGCCGACCCCCACAACTTGACCTTCGTCTCCAAGAAGTTGAACCATGCCATTGGTAGTTTGGAATTCTCCATCCACAGGTGCACGATCTTCTTCTTCGAACAGTCTTCCTCGTACCACACGCGCCAATCTTTCCCCTACGGTCCTTCGCTCTGTAGCAACCAATGTTGTCGCTACCGCATTGAAAACCACTGGACTTCCAAATCCTTCTGATGCCATTTTCCTGCTTCACACTTCATACGTAATAGTCATGCATTTGGTGAAGAGCTTTTGTAATTCAATATCTTTGCAAACGAATATCCTCTCTGTATTTTCATTCACACAGTACACAAAAAAAAAGTGGTTCTACATAGTTTTAAAACAACAATGAACACCCCCCAACCATGAGTTATTTTCAAGCCCTAATACAGAGTAATACAAAAACAAATCCTATATTTTTGTTTCTTTTTTCCCTTCATTTGCTTCAGCAAAGTTCTGAAGATACACTTGTCCATCATATTGAAGCAACCGGTGCATGCTCTTTATACAACTTCCACATAATCAATTCTTCTCAAACTAACTATTGTAAATGTCCATTTTGTTCATTTGCATAACACAAACATTGTACATATAGAGGACTACATTATTTTTTTACTATTTCAATTATTAATGATGTTTTAGAAGTGAACACTTTCTATACTAATATATTTGTATTTTTAACTCTAATTATCATAAAATTTTGTTCAAATCCGTGTACACTGAACACTTCATTGTAAACATGCAAACAACAGCATCCCATTACAACTTGTGATACATGCGTGATCACATTCCTAACATTGCTAACATTCATCATGCTCTCTTTCTTTTTGAAGATTCTTTTGTGAAAGTTCAAACCCCAGAGCCGACATATCTACGTTCCTCATTTATATATGTCATATGACTCTCATAGTAATCAGTGGACTGTACACATAATTTAAAGAAACGCTATTGACAAAATATTGAAACATGAAATACAACTTCCCATTCTACATGTCTTACGTTTTTCTACAATAATGTCAATTGAACTCACTTCTTCAATCAAATAAGCATAAAATAGCCCGTCCAAAGTATTTCTAAACATGAACAGGCTCTTCAGACTTTCTTAATTCTACCTGTGCATGAATATTGTAAAATGAAAGGTACTCGTTATACTCTACGCACACTATTTTTTATGTGGTCCTTTCAATGAATATTGCTAATTTCAGAGGGGTTCTCTGGGTATAACAGTCAAAACACGAGATCAAAAATTTGTTCCACGGATTTAAATTATTACGAAATACATTTATAAATGACGACCTACTTACACATGCATGGACCTTTGATTTCACAATACTTGATAGGAGAAGCAAGATGTACTCATACCACTACCTTTATATGCAAGAAAAACATATAAAGTTATCTTGTTCAGTCCATTTCCAAAACCTTTAATAAGAGGACTCCTTGATTGTTTTCATTAAGGATGAAAAAATGTTTTAATTTCTGACTTTTCTTCAATACATTTAAAAAACTTATAATGTTTGTATTTCATTCTTTTGCCACTACACATTTTGCATATTTTATGAATTATGTTGAAGACTTTAGCCTATAATAGAGAAAGAAATTTTAACATAACACACTTCTTTTACTATCCTTAGAAATTACTCCCTCCACCCAAATAATCTATTCATTTTTATGTTATTCTTCACTTTATAGGACTGTTCCTAAACCACTCCGCGACATTGTCCACATGTGAGATTAGTTTTCAAATTGTTATTTGTAATGCAAAAACCCAGTTCTAGTAATACTTTCTGTACCTTCCATGTAATCATTACTTACATGACAAATGATGTGAATAGATAGGTCAATTCACTGTTCACTCCTTAATTCCTTATATCTTTGAATTCATCCTGTTTGATGGAGGTGAGGTTCTGGTAGGGCTGATTAAGGGATTGCACATGGTCTACGGCATATACTAATTGCATACAAAAAATCATGCTGAAAAATTAATTGACCAATGCTAATCCTTGTAAATGCCCAGAAAATTATATTTCTCAATACTCTAAAACTACAATTCAAATAAGGTGTCAAAATTTTTTAATGAAAGCTAGAAAAACAATGAACTAAACTTACAGTGCAGAATTGGTTTCTACAATGTCTTCTCTGACGTAATCAAGACATTTTGTCAAACATAGTAATCATTTGCAAACGAAACAGGTAATAAAATACATGTACTTTCAAAATTGATGATAAAACTAGAATATAAATAAATCAAGCATGGAATTCAAAAACATTAATCACAGCGCTGCAATAGGTCTTGTTCAAGAACTGAGCGCATTCCGGTTTCTTTTCAAAACTAGTAAATTTTGCTTTTGAAAAAATAATCAAACAGTTCTGTTTCTTTGATTTCTTTACATTGTGTACATGACAAGACTGTCCAACAATACCTCATCACTACTCTTCATGGAATGAATAAAATCTTTGTAATTCATGGACAATATTTCTTTTGATTTTTTTAAAATTCTCAAACTTCCAATGCTTTTCTATGCTTTTTTCAACAATCTCCATTTGGGTTCCCAAGTGGCGTAACTTGTACATTTAGGCATTCAATGCAATAAAAAAGATAAATCTAAAACAAGCACTAAATAATTATTAGTCTTCAAATAAATTATTTAAAAGTCACTACAACAAAAACAAACCATTGCGACCAATACACAAACATGTTGCATATGAAAGTGGTCCCCTCTTACATCAACCAAACTCTACAATCAATCATTAAACATAGGTACATTTTATCTTTCTTGAATAAAACTTAATTATCTATAATATATCAAAAGACTTTTGGAAATTCAAAGTACCACTTCGTCCTCCTTGGTTTCACACAAAGTGTACCAAGGCCTGAATTGGAGCACTTCTGAGTTCACTCAAAAAAAATTAAATAACCCACACTCTGAAATAATATTCAATGAACAAATTGTAACATCTTACTTTAAGCTACATGAATTGTACAGGAAAGGAGGTGGTCTCTTTTAATGACCACTTTATGTAATATGTGAATGTCTAAGCCCTATTCTGAGACTCTAGAATTTTTTTATATATTGAACAAGAAGCCAACATTTTAAAAAGTTCGATTCATTAATTTTTAATAAGTAACCTTACAAGTTTGAATTGAACATGGTCAATATCATATGGAAGAAAAGAACATAAAAATATCATTTACAGATTAACAAATTATAATGTTTCATCGTGAGAATGTTGAAACTATGAAACTCTTTCAACTTTCCTTTTGCATGTCAAATCAATATAACTGTTCATCAAAATAAAATGAGATGAACAAACAAACATGCATAATCTCAACCAATTATGGGCTTCTCAAAGCCTTAACCATAATTCTTTTTAATGACCTTCTAGAATGCTAGTGTGATTTTCCCTTTAGAATCTAGTGTACTTCAGGCTCATGTCAAGGAGTCCTGAACACTACGCAAAGTGGAGATTGCAAAACGTACCACTTCGCAAAAAGTTTAACAATAAAATCAAAAGTTCTTCATTTACAAATTAAGATTTTTCATGCTAAAACAAGACTTCAAAAATAACTTTAAAGGAAATTTTAGATAATGCAAAAAACAACTTGGTGAGCTCTTAATTTACTTCACAAAGTTGCCGACACTAGAATTTTAATCCACGGGCATTCAGGAATGAAACTCCTACAAAAAGGTCTAAACAATATTAAAATATTGGTCCTCGATCCACGTTCCTATTTTCTTCCAACGAAATTGTTTCAAAGACATTAAGTTATATTCCCTTACAAGCCTAACAACTCTTCCATGGAATTCATAGGAGCGAAGTCCCCCAATTGACTCACAACTTAAACATGATACTTGGGAACACATGAAATGCACGAGGAGGAACTGAGGAAGGAAGGAGCACAAACGAGCAGACCTGTCAGTTGAATTGGATACGGGTGGAATGACCCCCTCGCTCGGCCTTACTATGGGTGTTTTTAAAAAAAAATCCCCCTATTTTGGTCCAATCCATGGATTATTATTGATGGAATGAGACTAATTAGGTGTCTGATTCCCAATATGAATTCAAAATTTCCAAAAGAAAATTCGAAGGACTACAGAGGGTCCGCCCGCTGAGCCGAGCGCGGGGGTCAGTTCAACCCGGCTGTTGAACTGCGAAACCTATAATGGCCATATCAAAAAACCTTGTTTTGTTGCCTCCGGAAAGACAATCAATGTACAGTGGGGTACAAAAATAATTCAAATTTGTCTTTGAGCAATATGGTTGCTAAAAAAATAGATTTTTATTATATTTTGGTATTTGAACCTTGCACCCTCTCTAATTTCGTACCTTTGAACACGATGGTATAATTTTTTTGCCAAAATTTGCTTAAAATAGTAAAATACTCAATTCACTAATGTGGTTCATACTGAACACTTCATAGATCATATCTTTGTTACTTCATAGGGTACTTTTGGACATGAAAGATGTGTTTACGGATGTCTCCTACATATTTTTGAAATCAAATTAAATAAATTAATCACCAATTTTTTTAAATACATTATTACGTAATCCATGAGAATTGACTTTAGAAATTCATGAAAAATAGAAACTTTAAATTTCAAAATAGAAATTCTGTATACTTCATTAGGATTGCCTTACAATTGAATGTTAATTATGTGAGATATTAAATGACTAATTCATTTTAATTTATACAATATTCTAGAAATAAATCAAGGAGAAGTTCGAATTATTGCTGGACCCTACTGTAAGGTAGTGTGCTCTAAAAGCGCCCATCTTCTTCAAACCACCCTTATTTTTAGGTGGAAAATGGAGATGGGGTGATCCTTAAATGGACCAGTTTAGCAATTGAATGTATCAAGGAAAAATTGTTTTTCTATTGCAAGAGCCAATCATTGTCTTTGATTTCCACACATCTCTTTACAAGTTGCAAGTGGACAGATTTTGGAAGACCTATGGTCACAAATAGGTGCCTATGCCCTGAATCTTTGAAAATTCATAAGTAATTCAGAAATGCTTGGAAAAATACAAAACCACTTGTGTTTGGTTCCACATCTATTTTTCTTTCTCTAAAATGATCTAAAAATATTTTCGTCCACGAAAGCCTGTTAAAAAGGCGGACCAGCCCTTAAATATTCGCTTTAAGAGCATACTACCTTAGAGCGATTCATTCAATCGTGCTTGGTCCTCGAAGTTCATATCGCCATAAATCATTCGGTTAAACAACGCTTCTTCTTTAATTTTGTATGAGTAAAAAATTGTCGAAATTACGTTTACGGATGAGAGAGGCAGAGATTGCTGTTAATCGCTCTCTCTCATGTCTGGCAAAACTTCTACTTGCCTTTAGTCGCCGCTCAAACTCATTTTAGGTTCGAAGTTCATTGATGAGGTTTAGGGTTAAACATGCCGACCTTGTTCATCGTAGTCGTACACGAGACAATTTGAGAACCGGAACTTCGTGAAGATATTTAGGGTTTCGGGGTCGGCATTGTAGACATTAATCTGGAGTCTCACTGCTGGTGGGCTAGCGAACGTGCATCTCCATTTCTGGACGCAGACAGTGGGTAATTCTTGGTGGGCAAGCGCGCGTAGAGGCGAAGGCGGGCATTTCTGTTTGTGGACGCCAAAAGGAGGTCGGTTATACGACTACAGCTTTCAAAACGACCATGAAACTCTCCCCCTCATCGACATATTTCGGACTGTGCATTTCCTAAGGCGGTGGATGAAACCCTAGTCGACAAGGAGCATGAGGAACTGTTGTACGTGTTGGAGCTGCAGCGTCTGCCTCGTCTGCTCAGGTAAGTCTTCCCTCTCTACTCTATTTGAATTTCAGCTTCGCTCGGCTAATTCCACGACCTGGGGGAACAGTGTTTCGCATCAGACCCCCTCCACGCGCGGGGGGTCTGACTGCAAACACTGTTCACCGTGTTCTCACCGTGAATAGTGTTTGCAGTCAGACCCCCCGCGCGTGGAGGGGGTCTGATGCGAAACACTGTTCCTCCAGTGGAATTCGCCGTCTACGAAAGCCTTCTACTTTTTCCCGTTTTCAGGCATGAGATTACCAGGTGGAAGGCGCTGAGTTAGACACTCACCTTTTGTTTTCCAGTACCACGCGATCGCCTTTCACGCGCTCGCCTTTGACGCGTTGGCCTTTCAGCTTCCTACTCCGCTCTAGCCTCGCTCGCTGCAGCCTCCGTCGCTCCAAACTCCACCGGTACACTCCGCTCCAGCCTCGCTCGCTCCAGCCTCCGTCGCTCCAGACTCCACCGGTACGGATTTGCGCTCTCCCTTGTGCAGTTGATGTTTTTCTTCCATCGCTACCTGCTGACCCTTGTTTCATAAGTACGTGGGAGTACGGGGAGCCAATTAGCGGAAGTGCGGTGCTGACTTGAGTGCGCTTGTGAAACAGTGTCAATTTCATTGCAAAACAGCAGTTTGAGAATTAAGAGGTATGAATTCACACCGATGCATAGTGAGCAGCAGGAACTGGATTTTGTAGTGAAAGTTGAACAGGTCGGCGGTAGGTAAAGAAAGCTTCGTTCCACTGTCCCCTACGCTTCCTGTAAAATACTTTGTATTTTCAAGTTGTGAATTGGAGTGTCATATGAAGATTGTTTCACTTTCATTTGATTTCGAATTTCAATACCTCTCTTCCCTTTTCAGAGCATTTATTCTGCAATTGCACGGGTCTTCTTAATCTGTATTAAAGGGAGAGTGTTAATTTGTGAGGGAAATGAATACTATAAAAATTGAAATGCAACGTGAAAAATTCACAGAGCGGCAGATTCGTAACTAACCTGTTCCGCCGTCTGCCGAACTTGCTTCAGCCGTCTGCCGAGCTTGCTTCAGTTCGGGAGTACTTTTTTCAGGGAGTAGGTGAATTTCTTTTCCGGATTCCTCACCGAACGGAGGTCTGCGAATTAGTCTTCCAGGGGCAGCTTCCCAGAAGCTTACTGATTTCCAAAAGCTTCACTTGGGCGATTATTTAACTGTTAGAGCATTCTTTTAGGATGCACAGGTAAAATTACTTAGTGGATCTTGTAGATTCAGCTCCTCAACTGATCATTTGGAACGGCATTCGACTAGTCTCCTGGGAGCTCATGAATTAGGTAGTTGAGGACTATGGTATCATTCGGTGTTGTATTCATAAGAAACTCGCCTCAGCATGTGAATGAATGCTCTTAGAAATCTAATGAACAGGGAATATGTTTGGATAATTTCATCAGGACACACACTCTCCGAACAGAAACACAGAAGGAGTGAACGGAATTGAGCAACATTTACAAGGACTGGAATTGGGAAATCTACGAAACACTGAGAATACCATCGGCCCTGCATTTCTGTCGGCAACATCAGAATGTGTCCTACAGAGGTTGGGTTCATCAAAAGTATTTTTCTCTGCCTCTACGATTTTTGTCCTAGGAAATTGAACTCTGACGATTGAAGATTGAAACATGGTGGGGGTGTGGTGCACTGACCACTGGTCTTTGTGAAGTTATGATTTTGGAATAAAATTTGGGCGATGATGGATCCCAACTCACACCGGGACTTTCAAACCTGTAACTAATTACAATGAAGTTGTCTAGTTCAATCCATATAATTTGATTGAGAAATTTGAAGAGTGGAAGGAACTTTTGAGGCGAGGTGGTATTGATCCATGTCTTGCCTCGAATTTTACCTTTGCTGAACACAATTAAGTGTATTTGTGCGCCACATTTTATGGAATTTGCAATTTTTGAATTTATATTTTCAATCAGAGGCTCCAAATTAGATAAGGAACGTGAATAAATATGATATTCGAGTGGCACAAAATTAGGGGCAATTTTTACATTTATCCTTCCATTATCGAAATAGAGGAGTCAATCCTCCGTGATCGACTTCTTAGACTTTGACGTATTTTCATTGTGTGTGAAGAAGAATATTTTTTAAACTTCATGGTCCTACATTGATTGTAATAACAATTGAAATAAAAAAAAGCAAATATGGAAAGTCAAAATACTCCGTGATCGACTCCTTAGACTTCGACGTATTTTCATTGTGTGTGAAGAAGAATATTTTTTAAACTTCATGGTCCTATATTTTAAATTACTTCATTCTTTTTTTGTGTTTGCCATTTTATTTTCACTTTCTGCTCAGTACTGCAATTTTGGAGTTATATCAGTGTTCTAAGAGGTTTACTTGAATTGTTTATGAATTGAAGGTTGTTATGTTGTATGAAGGTAATTTAGTACTTAAAAGAATTAGAGACATTTGATTTTTAAACCTATGTTCAGGAAGAGAATGAATGGTAGAGTTTTTGATTTTGCATTTTGTTGAAGCAGATATCTCAAGAAGATTGAATGTTGCCGAACGCAAGAATCAACAGTGAAGAAGGCATAGGAACGCATGTTACATAGTTGCCTGTAGAATCAACAGCAACAAGAACATCTGCACGAGGTACTGTTTCCACCTTTTTTTTTAAAAACATTTCAGTAATATAAGTCGATATTTGATCATGCTGATGTCATTCTCATTCTTCAGAGCTTGTTATGTACTTTTTTCATATATGAAATTGTTTATGGAAGATATTAATTTGTGGTAGTACAAAATTTCTGTGATTACTTATAAAGAATTTCATGAATCCAGTGGATTTCAAGTTGAAGATGTATTGGAAAATATTCACTACGAAACCCTATAATAAAGAAGTATTAAATGTTAACCCCTAAAACCCCGTTTGTCCCCTCGGGGAACAATTTGGGTCCGGATAGGTTTCTGTGACCTTAATTTGTAGAGAATTTTTTTGGGATTTTTTGAGGTTGTGCGGTTTTGCAAGAGCTTTGTGGATATATAATTTTTATTTCAAATGGTACCCGAGAGAACAATATATGCCTAAAATAGGATTCAGCGGGCAGCACACAAAAATCACAAATAGTCAAAATTAATTTTTTAAATATTTTTTTCAAAATCTATGTCTTTTTGTCTACATATGAAGCTTTGATTCATTCGTTTTGGACTAATAATGAAGAAGTTATGGACACTGTTAGTTTCTTGGGCAATCTAAGCATCTTCTTGAAAAAATAACTTTTAGGATTCATTTTTGAATGCATTTTTTACAATTTTCAGATTTTTTATTTTTTTAAAAGGTTGAATTTCCTTTATAGAACAACTTCACCTTTGGGATTATGGTATTTCAATTTTGTCTTAGAGCTAGTAACAATTTAGTTATTCCTTCAATCTTGAACTGCCTTAACCATAACAATTTTTTAAAGAGTAAAAATTTAGTGTTTTTTTCTTTAATTTTTTTTCCTAGATTCTGAACTGAAGTATTGAACATATGAACTTAGAAAATCAAAATCAACAATACAAAAAATTTAAATTAAATAGGTTCAGAGCTAAAAAATCTAGTCAAGCAAGGTGCCAAGAAAACTTGTTTTCTTCACTTTGAATGCAAATATCTTGCAATGTATTTGTTCAAAGTTTATGAAATTTCTTGCACACATTCTCATACTAGTCTAGTATAAGATCCTACGGTTAGATATGCAAAAAAAACAATTTTGATAGTTTTTTGCTCTTTGCAATAGAAGTAGCAGTTTTGAGTGTGTTTGTGATGGGGAAAAGGCTTCTGTGTTTTAGGGGTTAAATCCATTCAGTCCATTCACTTTATGGGGGCCTTTAGAAGGTTTGAGTTTCTTTTATTTAGTTTTTTAATGTATTGTTATTTCCAATTGTGGTTGCTTGTTGCATTAGGGAACCCAATAATTGAAAGTAAAAAAACTAAGGCTTCATGATTTCTCAACTTGTAAAATCAGAACTTCCTAATCTTATGCTAGAATGCAATTTATGAATAATTTTGAAGTGGAAGACATGTAAGATACATTGCTGCATTCATTATTGTCTCATTTGATGTATTTATGAATCATTGTTTTTTGGAAGTTGTAATGAAGATTGTTCCATAAGAATGCCATAAGAATTCCATTGACTACTAATAATTATAGTATCTTTAATCAAAATGTTCTTAACATCCAAAAAATCATTTCGAAACAACTCATCAAGAACTAAAATACAAGGAACGTCCGCAATCATTTAGAATTTGTTGTAGCAATGTATAAGTGTTTTAGAGTTTGTATTTTAGATCAAAGTTGAGCATCAAAGTTCTATACAAGTGAAATGTATGATTGTTTCATGGAAAGGGTTCACCTAAAGTATTGTGTACTCAAAATGCACAAAAACATAAGCTAAAAAATACAGAATAAATGTTTAATATTTTTGAAGGAGTAATTGAGGAAGATGTTGAAGTTGGAATGAATAAGTGTACTCTACAAAATGCAAGTGAGGAATTTTGAATTTTAAAATTTGTATGAGTAGATATTCAATATCAGCTACAATGTATCTAAATATACGATCTATGATGACTTTGTCTATCAGTAGTTTATAAAGTCTTTCATTAGAACTGTCTTATATTTCAGAGGTTCTCCAGCGCCAGTTCTTGAAATTGAAGTTTCTAGGAATTATTTATTATTTGTTTTGCATTAAATTTATTCCTATTTTTTTACGCGAACGTTGTTATTGTGTAAATGGTTATTCTATTAGTTTTGCTCCTCCCTCGCATTTTATACCAATATTTTACATATATTCTAGTTGTAGTGAAGTTGAGCTCATGTTTTGTTTTTTAGGAATTTATAGATGTACATGATGTCCATCATGTACATAAACAATTTGTTGAGCTACTATCAAGAGGGGGGACATTGAAAGCAAGTAGACATTACATCTTATTTGTAGTTCTATAAAACCCAAACACATTATTGCTGTGAACTTTGTACAATCTCTAAAAATACTCATTTGAATAAGTTAAGTGAGTTTCGAATTGGGAGTTCAGGAACTAAAAGATAGATTGAATGGTTTTTCAAAGAGAACTTTCACTATAAAGTGCGGAAATGATTTTACTTTATTTGATAGAGAAAGGAACAACATATAAAGGTAATGATAAAATTGTATATGCAGTGTTGTATTGAGAAGAGATACATAAGATTTTCACATGCCAATCATATTTTGTTTTGTAGGTTTGAAAATGTAGTGGAATTGTTAGAGCAATTGTGATATTGATTGTCATGCGTAGAACAAGTGTTATTAGAGAACAATTTGATTTGATTTTAGATATTGGATGGACATTTGATTTTTTTTCTTCTTCCTTTCATAAGTTTGGTACTCTGTGTAATTCCAGTTAGTACCATGCAAAGAACATGAATTTGTTTTATATTGCATGAATTTTTTAGAATTCACGACAACAGTAGTGAGTTTTTCAAATTTGATGCAATTTGAATTATATTGTTCAATTTATTACAATGTATTTAAAAGTTGTTGAAAACGTCAGTGAATGCTAAAGTACAGTTGAACTTTCATTTTCAGGGCATCATGGCACCGAAGATCCATTCGAAGTGGTTGGAGCACGGATGGTGGATCGTTGCAAACGACAATGACAGGTCCTCTTTGTGGATCACAGATTTTCCAATTGGGCAAGGGCGTTATGAGTCTGCATTGGCGTCCTCACATGGAGTGATTGAGGGCCTCACGGGAACCACTGATGGAGGACTGACTGTGTCCGTGACCACAAATGAAACGGCACTTGAGAAGTATAAACTGAAGAAGATATTGATGATGGCTCCCGTTCCGCCACAACTTCTCTTAGTTCTCACTCCGATGCGTAGCTTGAAGAGTGTGGCAAAAGATTGGAGGAAAGTGCCTCATGAATTGCAGGTTAAACGAGAGGGAGCGGTTCATAAATTCATGGGGATGACCTCTGAACAAGTGCAATCACTGCGTCATCGATACCGGGAAATTCTAAGCCGTGAAGAATTAGAGAGGATGAACCCAGGTGTTGTGCAAGAGCGACCTGCACCAAGAGATCCAGAGGACTTGAATGAAGTATATCGGGATCTTGCTGCGCCAGTGAATCCAAATTGGGTTCTACTGGATGAACGGAATCGCAAGCGAGCTGCTGTTGAAAGGGGATTAAGTATGCATGCAAATGAGGGGGTTAATCCAGATAGACCGAGGGCACAGCGTCAGCGCCTCCAATCTACTGCAACCGATGTTGTTGTTCAACCTACAAGTGATATTGAAGAGATACAAGTGCAAGCAAATGCAGCAGTGAGGCCACCAATAGTAGAGATGGAAGTTGCAGAAGAGTTGTTGCAATCAAGGGGGGAGGCAACTGAAAATCCTGTACCAAGCGAACTCCCTGTTTTTCCTGAGCTTCCAAGTGAAGGAGAAGAAGGAGCTCCAACCACAATCACGGAAGTTGGATCAAGATCAAGACATCCAAGAGTTGGCTCAGGTGCAAGAGTTTACACGTCACATGTGGTAGTGGCCAACGTGGACGCTGCAAGGATTGCCAATCGTGTAGGACGGAGTGCTGCTAGGGGACGCGGTGCTAGTGGAGGACGCGTTGTTGGTGGAGGACGTGGTGCTGGTAGAGGACATGGTGGGGGTGAGATGCAACGTGATCATGTAGTGGAAAACATCACAGAAGACCAAGAAGGGCGTCGCATTCATGCAACGGATGCTGGAGAAGAGCAAGGTGCTAGGAAGCGAACAGCAGCACAAATACGTCGTCGAAGAGCTGCCTTACAAAGTCGTCCTCCACAAGGAAATGATGGCGAAAATGCTGTCGTTGATGATGATTCCTCTGAAGGTGAACCAGAACAAGAGCCTAGAAGAACATTGCCGAAGAGCATTACGAAAGTTCCTGTTGTTTTTCCTACTGAGACCGAGTACAGAGCAGGATATATATGGGGACAGAGTCTGATTTTTGATGCGAGGATCGATAGCATACGCGATGTGGCTAACGCAGAGACAAACCACAGGGTGCTAATGGATTGGTGTGTGAATGAAATGTACGAGCGCCTCAAGGGATCCGAAGCTGATAGAGTCAGTGCGATTACCCTTCGTCCCATTGCGTTTCGCTATGACATTAGGAATGTCAAGGGACAGACGGAGGTGACAGAGGTACCGTTTAGCCAAGAAGGGGCTGCACGTGAATTCGAAGCCGTGTATTTGAAACATTGCCAAGCGGATTCATCGCTCTCGAGCACCGCATTGCAGAGGAGGTGGCTGGAGAGCAATACTGTGTGGGAGCCAGTAGATGGCCAACATATTGTTGGTACTTGTAAACGAGCTGAACGGGAGAAGGAAGAGGGACATTTATCCAATGAAGAGTACCATGCGCAGTTTGTGAGCCGGAAAGCAAAGTTTGTAGTGTACAACAATCCGCAGTTTTATATAGAAGCGTCGGTCAAAATAAATGCAAAGGAGTTTGACAGGAAATTTTTCACCACGCATTACGAAAATCTCATCAAACTGCGCGACATATGGAAAGCGTGTGGAAGTCCAAGTGTGGCTACTCGGGCTGACGATGTATACAGAGCAAAAGCGTTGACAATGGCAGCGAGTGCATTACATTTAAGCCAAAGCTTATCAAAACTTGTATCGTTGGGGGAGTTGTCGAGGAAGATGGTGGACTATACACGGCATGCTTGGCATGAAGACGAGGAGTCCTATAAGGCTATCTTGCAGGTGTGCAAAGATTATGAGGACGGAAAACTATTTTTCAGCAAGAAGGCAGAAATTAAATGGAAGAAGATGGCTAGAGATCAGAGTCTTGATGTCACAGTGGATGGAAACCCGAAGCGGAAGAGGATGGAGAAGACCTGGTGGAGGCCGTTGAATAGTATCTCTAAGGAGAACTATTTACGTGTGGTGAAAGAAATGTCTGCAAAGGATGTGGTGAATGGAAAGCGTCCTTCGCAGCGATACTATTTCAATGATGCTGCTTCCGCAAACCCCTCCAAAGGTACAATTGCGTATGCGGTAGACAGAGTACAGCGGAAAGATGCCATCAGAAACCAAATTCGGTTTCTTATGGTAGAAGCAGGGGATGAAAATCCATCATCCATGGATGATTTCTTCTCCATCAACGCAAGCAAGTATGGAGATTCGGAAAGAAGGCAGTTCCTCTTGATGGGGAGGACATTGGATAATGACACGAAGACCTCGTGGTATTTTCCTGCAGTGACGACGGTTCAAATGCTGAGCAGTTTGGAGAGTGCCGTCCCAGCTTTCGTCAGACAACACTTTGTGGATATCCGAGCGGGTCGCAAAGGTTATGCGGGATATGGTCGAGACGTCGAGGATGTATCCAATGCTCGTTGGAATTAGCAAGTTCTAATCTCTGTAGTGCAACACGAAGAGCAGGAAGCCTCATTTCACGTGAGATGTAGAGGAGGGTTCTTTGAGGACGAGTACATTGAACTTGGCAAACCATGTTTATGGATTTTTGATTGTAGACGTGGAGGTTCGCAAGGGGAGGATATACTATGGTCAAACGAGGATTACAGCAAGGTTGTGCAGCAACTCAGAAACTGGATGTCTTGCGTTTTTCGTTGGAATGTCGTGTTTCTGTTTCCGCCAGGTGTATCCTTTGACGAAGCGATGGAGTCTAGGATGGCGTTGCCAGAGGGTTGCCACGTACTCCAAGGTTCTTGGGTATTTCAAGCAGAAACAGTGTCTTCATACGTGAATGATCTGCGACATGGCGAACAATGACGCCGTGGTGTACAACCCGTTGGTGGCATTGTCATCATCATGAATTATCCCAAGGAGAGTGGGTTCATGGAAAACCTTCCTAGCAGTACGGACGACTTATATGTTATATTTCAAGACTCTTGGAGTACAGAAGTGATGCCTCGAGCGCAAGACAAGTTTGAGAGGACACCAACGGAGTTGAAGAGATTGGTACAAATGTATTTGCCGCGGAATTGGGGGTTGGTAACATTAGGCATCACAATGGCAGTGCCAGGGATTTTGGAGACAGGATATGTGGGCAATGATGTTATCATCATGGAAGGTGTCTCGTTGAAAACGCAATTTGTGTACGACAAATTGCAATCGATGTATGGGGAGAAGTTGGTGATGGTGAACAGTGTGAGTATGGCCGCTGAACGCAGATTCTCACAGGTGTTGACTAGAGAAGAGAGCTTGCCCGGTCCTGGTGTATCTGAAACAGATGGAGGTGTGCCACCAGGTAGAGTTGAAAGACTACCGCGGTCATCTAGGGACTCCTCCGATGAAGAAGGGAGATTTCAAGTGAGAAGACGAGGAGGGCGGAAGGGGAAAGCTAAAGCAGTTGATTCGGGAGCCTCATCGACGAACGAAGATGAGAGTGATGCTGAGCGGACACAGTCTGACAGATTACCAAGTGCTGGCCGAAGTTTAGGTTCTCGTGACACTAATGCAAGCAGTGACGCCCGTGGGGACCAAGCAAACTTGATGGAAGTAGAGCAAGATCCGGACTTTGTTGTTCCAGAAGTAATTGAGGAGGTGGACAACGTGGAACCGGAACAAGTTGAAGAGGGCATTGGAGAAAATGCAGATACAACAGCACAAACGGAGTCCATGTCAGCGTTGTCAGCATTCAGCCAATTGGATCAAATGAGCTTTGTTCCGGATGGTGAAGGATATTATCGTAATAGGGACAACGTTCGATTCACTCGGACATGTGAAGGACCACATTACATTTATCACCGAGTGATTTCCATCATGGAAGGACCTTCTCTGACGCCAACTTTATCAGAAGGAGTGACAACGCCTGTTGCAAGCGCCATGGTGGATACGGCGTTGCAGTTTATTTCTTCGCCTCCAATGAGTCCAATCCATGGACCAAGTGCACATGATCAAGCGGAGGCAACTGGTGGAGGAGAAGGAGGAGACTTGGTGCAATCATCTGCACGAATATTAGAGACACCGGATGAAGTAGGGCCGTCATAAGAGACATAGTAGTACGTGTGATGGTAGAATATGATGTGTGAGAGTATAGACCTTGTGTGGTAGTTTTGAAAGACTGTGAAGATGTTCGAATGACTGTATGGTTTTTGATTGGTGTGAGCACATAATTGAAAAATGTGAAGGTAGTTGCTGAACCTTCAATGTCATTCTGGATTTATAAATAAATATTCCAAAAATTGTAGTGAATACTGCCACACACATGGTATATTTCACTAGTACATATGATAACATGAATGTAATTGTAATGTACAAAGCAGAAAGATTAATCCATGAGAGCAAATGAAATGATTGATAGGAAGAAATAAATGTGTTGGACTTGTATTTCTTTTGGAAAAACTAAAATTGCATCCTCATAGGGAGTTTTCATTCGAAGTGATAGTATTGCATGATGAAATTAAAAAATTGATTTCTTGAAAATCTGGGGGGTACTCAAGTTTTTGATAATACATTTTTTGTGAATAGTTCTGCATACGATCATTGCACTTGGCCAAGTGCAAGAATGTCTAATTCGGTGTTGAAGATGTATTGTTAGTAAGTTGTAATTTCTTTTTTTAGTCACTATAAGAAGTCAAGAGAATCTTGCACTTTCTGGATGTGGTTTGAGATCTTATACAAATCCAAGTTTACATAAAAAACAAATGTGAAGGGCAATAGTTAGCAAATGTACCACATTCAATATTTTTTTCAATATGATAAATCATTGTCCTACTTATTTAATTTGGTGAAAAAGTAAGTAACATTGAATAGATTGTGGAGTTGTAGAGCAAAAGTCTACGTTATACACTATTTTCAAAACATAAAGAAAATATGGAAGTTCAAATTTTGGATGAATACTTTTGTTTTGTGACTAAATCTCATATGAAATGTATGTATCTTTTAACATACAATGGGGTACAATATTCTGAAAATCAGCCTATTTGAGGCATGATCCATTTTTTCTTACCACAATATGAGGCTCATTTGGTATATATTGGTAAGCATAATTATCATTGCATCTTTACACAATTCAAATGAAGTGTACCAAATATCATTTCCGTAAAAGCAAATTTTTCTTAAGGATTATTTAAGTCAATTTTTATGGTTTTACATGATATTTTTTTAATAACAATTGATGATGGAGCTCTTAAATTTGATTACAAAGATATGGAGGGATCATACACATACACACCTTTCACATTAAACAAAACAATCCATTAGATAACAATAATCTAATCTAAATAAAGTTCAATGTGAACTGTCATGTGATCAAACTTAGTTAGATACATATCTCTATATCAATTAAATAGATTTAATAAAGTAATTGTTCATTCATGCTGAAATGTGCTATGTGAGGGACAAATAGAAAATATAACTATAATAAAGAGATATTTGTTTTAAAAGAAGTTGTAACCTTGGAGCTCAACATTGAAATCTTTGTAGAAGAAATTGTGAAACTTCTGCCAAGATGCTTGTTGAAAGGAAAATGTATGTATGAATATTTCCTAGCACTACAAGAGAAAGGGGTGTATTCAATGTAGTCCTAGAAACGTAGTCCTAATAGTAATGACCTCTTTACAAGATTTTAATAAAATCTTACAAAATAAACATGTATTTCTAGTAAATTTTTCCTAAAAATCACTTGAAAAGGTCATTCCCATTAGGATTGTACTCCTAGGACTATACTAAAAACACCCTTCTTCTTATAGTGTATGTATTTGTACTATCAAATTTGATGAAATGCATCATCAATTTTTTTGCAGTAAAACATCATGTACAATCATGAAAATTGACTTGAACAGGTCATCAAAAATATATATATATTTTTTTTAAACTAAAATGCACTATGCTAAATTTGAATTGTGTAAAGATGCAACAATAATTATGCTTAAGCCATAAAGGACCAAGGCCTTTTTTTGCCAAAAACATCTAAAAATTTCCATTTCCATAACAAAGAGTAAAAAATTCAAAAGTTGTTCTTTTGCACAACTAATTGTAGGATCTTACATCTAACTAGTATGAGAGTGGGAGGAAAAAAAATTTAAAATTTAGATTGCACAGATTGAAATAAATTTGCATTTAAAGTGAAATAAACAAGTTCTTCAACGCATTACAAGACTAGTGCATTGGACTTTGAACCTTCTTGTATTAATTTTTTACACTACAAAGATTGAGCTGTAAATCTTTCTTGTTTAATTATCGTTGCTTTTCTTTTTCGTAAACTCTCAATGATAATTAAAATGCACTAATCCCAATAGTGAGATTATTATAGGAAGCAAACTGAAGCATGTGAAATTTTATTTTTTTAGAACTTGTAGAAACTGCATTCAAACATAAATTCTAAAAGTTAAATTTCAAAAAGATGCTTTAGATGCCCAAAAAACAAGATTGTCTATATTCTTTTAATAACAAATCCAAACACAATGGATCAAAGCTTTCCATGTAGACAAAAATGTAATATATGAAAAAATCCATTGGAAGAAAAAAAATCAAATTCTAGATTTTTTTTGTTGACCCCTATCCTTTGTTTTGAGCTTACTTGGGCATGATTTTTGTTTGTGGATACCAATTTAAGGAAAAATTTATTTCCATGAAGCTATTCAATTTTTCTGTTTTCAAAAGAAGTTTCAAAAAATTATGACCAAAATTGTACTTGTTCAAAATTCCATTTGTCCCCTAAAGGAATAATGGTCCTTGAGAGATTAACAAAATGTATTAGAAAAACTCCATGTTATACATAGAATAGGAACAACTCAAATAGGTTGGTTGTAAGATTATTGTACCCCACTATGCATTGTTGAAGATTGTAAAACATATTGAGCACATTCCTTTGGCAGTTTCTATATTTTCTAAACATTTGTACGCCAACTGCCAACATAACAATTAATCCTATATAAATAATTTTCTTTATTAGTTTCAAAGTAAGAACAATTTTTAGTAGACCTTTTTATTTCACGTCTTTCCTTCTGAAATAGAATAGGAAGAATGAACCCATTACTTTCGGCTATTTCATTTTTGAATTGTCAATTGAGAGATAAAATAAAATAAAATAGAAATTCAAATAAAAATAAATAAACCCCTCATGCACTGATTAATAATTTTATTTAGGATTGCCCATTTCTATCCAAATACATTGATATAGTTATTCATCCACTCACATAATGAATTGCATCCTAAAATTTTTAGATCAAGAGAGTATTGCATTATGATAAATGGTGTATTAACACAATAAAAAAATTTGTACACTATTGCAGTACAACATGAATACGTGTATAATATAATAAAAGTGCAGTACTACAAAAAGATGGATTATGTACTTTCTTGCTACATTACTTTAATAACACTAATTTAATACTGCAAAAGTATTAAGAAAATGAATGTTTGTTGACATGTTGCAATTGAAAAATATTTGAATAATAAATATTGTACTTTTAAAAAACAAAGTATTAATACAATATAAACGCAATATTAGAATTTAAAAAAAAATTGTTATTGTCTTCGTATAAACGCAGTATTACATGCAGTACTGCAAGAATATTAGCTAGTATAGCCCCTTCTGCAATACTGCATTTGTACAAGTGGAGTCGGGGGGCACTTTCCTGATGCTCTGCAGCATTATTCTCAAGTACCTTCATTCCATATTGTTTTTTCTAGGCAGTACAACCAAGATCCAAAGTCATTTTGGCTCAAATTGACTCAAATTATAAATTAAAATTTAATTAAAATTATAAATAAAAGTAAGAAAAAAATGAGTCTCAAGTGACAAATTGAAAGCTTATATGGTCCTGGCCCTTGTGACACCTTCTTGGTTGCATCTATCTTTCTTGGCACACTAAGGACAACCAGACCGTTGCACATGCTTGTAGACTTTACATTAGGCATCAATTTACGCTTTTAATACGGTCAACTAAAGTACAGTATTTTCAGGTGGAAATTAAGCTAGGAGCCCAACGGCACAATCAGTTTGTCAAGATTTCCTTCTATGTAAAAGATTCCATATTCACTAAGAACGAAAGGAGATAGCGGGATTTGAACTTCCTTTGTTGAATGTGCAAAGTAAAAATATAAGCTTGCAAATCTTTTGTAGAATTCTATGAGAGGCTCTACAAAAAAATTTGGAATTTTTTGGTAGCCAAAAGATATTCTTCGAGGTAGTCAACTACCAAAATTCACGATGAAAAACTTGTAAAATTTATTCGAAGTGCAGTAAAATCTCACTAAAAATAGTTATAGCTTTTTTCATATTAATAAGATGCTCCAACAAGTTTCCAGACGTTTTGATAGCCAAAAGTACGCGAACTAGCAAGATTCATCAAAATTGATGAATTTGAAGAAAATTTGTAGAATTGACCAACATTTTGGGGGCGTTCGAAGTTGGAACGAGGTTAAATCAAGGTATTTTTTTTTATTCCCTTACAACTACTAAAGAGTGTATGTTAGTTATTTTTTATAGAAAAATCAAATGTCAAAAGTTGGATTTAAAACCGTTTTTAGTGTTAAGTTGTTGCTAGGTTTTGTTGCGTTTTTGGCGTAGGTTAAAAGGGTGGACATCTTTCTAAACTAAAAACGTCATTTTGAAGCCAATATTGCAATTTGTTTGTAATTTGGACTCTCATTATAGAAAATCTCAAGCCTCCGAAGGTCCGCTCCAAGTAGTTGAAAAGACCCTACAATAGCATTTAAATTTGCTTAAGGATTGTTTTTTCCCTATAGTCGCTTACCTTGAGCTGCGGCTTCAAATGACTATTAGTGGTTCAGAATCCAAGTAAAAGATATTAAATAATCAAGGTTCAGGTATTGTAATGCACATTAACCCTAATTATTGCATTCCTTGTATTCTAACTAAATTTTAGAGAAAAAAACAAGTGTTGAAATCAATCCAATGACATCCACCATCAATAACATTTTTAATGGCAATGCTAGGCTGAAATCATTAATAGATTGTCTAAATAAAAGATGAAGTGGCTGATTTTATAGAGAAATCAAATGTCCATGGTAAATCATCAAAGGATATGGGATATTTTGAAGAGAGATCACCCATTGTCAAATGCAAAAATTGTGTTCAAAGTCAAATTTCAAACCCCATTTAGGCATAATAGAATAATTTTTTTCTAAAATATTTGAACTAAAGAAAGTTGAAGAGTCAATCTAGTTTTCATTACCAAAAATCCGTTTGAGGTTTAGAGACTCCAATAAAAAGTCGTGGACAAAAATCTAAAAGGAATTGGATGGAAAATTTCTTTGACATTTAAAAATCCTTTTTGAATTTGGTCCATAACCTTTATTAGAGTTTATGAACCTCAAAATGATTTTTGAAGATGAAAACTAGATTGATTATACAAATTATTTTAGTTCAAAGATTTTTGAAAAAAAATATTCTACTATGCCTAAATGGGGTCTGAAATTTGTATTTGAACACAATTTCTAATTTTCACTTAACTATGAGCGGTTGTGCTCCTATTAATCTCAGGTTTATTTTTTTCATTTCTAATGAAGTGCCAGAGTGGCAATATTGAATGTTATAGCGGTGCTCCAAATTTCAACATTCATCCACATATTGGATAGAAAATATCATATTATCACATATCAGATATTCATAATTTAGTTTTCATCCATAATCTGGTGGGTTTTTTTATTTGAAGTTTTCTTGCGATTTTCTACCTTTTTAGTACCATTTTTTCCTATAGGCATGGTGCCAGGCCATAAAATTTGGTGCAATTTTTGCACCAAATCGCCAAAAGAAAACCCACTGATTAATTCTAATTTACATATCCCACATGGATTATCTTACCTACTACTAACCCACTTGTATGAATAGCTTTCCTTCTCCACTGCAATTGCACTAAATTAAGTGGCTTGTGAAGTTAGTTAGTGTTTTTAATTTTTTTTGGTAACTAGTTGCAAAAGCTACTTCATTTAGTTTTATTTGCTTCATTTGTCAATTAACCATTGTGTTATCCGATGCTACTAATTACCAAACATATCTTTGTTACACCCTCATTTCTAGATCCCAACATTCTTTGTGTAATTCACACAAGTTGACAATGTACTACCCCTAGATTTATTAGGCTACCTATTTTTTATTAATAAATTGGTTTGGTCACTTTCTGGTGGCCCTCATGATGCTTTTTTTTTCTCTAATGTTCTCCCAAAGCAAGAATTTGGACCAGTGTGGAAAGCCAAAAATAGAAAATTTAGATGATAGAATTACCATTTGAAAATGAAAGGAAGTGGGTGCCTTGGGAGATTTCATAAGGACACCTTTTCTCCTCTCAAAACACCCTTTTGTAGCCATTTTTTGGCACTTGTATCCCATTGGATCTATTCAGTTGGACTTTGGTCATTTTTAACCAAATTACTTTAGTGGTTGTTTTAGGTTGTTTTCATACTTTGTTGTTGTTGTTGTTGTTGTTGTTGTTGTTGTTGTTGTTGTTGTTGTTGTTGTTGTTGTTGTTGTTGTTGTTGTTGTTGTTGTTGTTGTTGTTGTTGTTGTTGTTGTTGTTGTTGTTGTTGTTGTTGTTGTTGCATACAGTAATAAATTTTAAAGGTACCCCAATGTCTTTAGGTGAGAATTCTCCTAGAAGTTGTGTTTGATGATGTACTAACAAAATTATATTTATGTTGATGTTTATTTGTTTGTACTAATACATGTTGTTTAAGAGTTGGTTATTGAGCTAAGAAGTCTACTAATTTTTTTTTATCCAAATCTATCTAATACTTCCTATATTTCTTTTCATATGGCAAAACTTTGAATTTAGAATGCTTTAAAAGTGTCTAGCAATTTGGCAAACACTCAAGAGAGGGGGAAGCTTTGACTTAGAATATTTTAGAAGTGTCTAGAAATTTGACAAACATCCAAGAGACGGCAAAGCTTTGACTTAGAATACAATTAATAAATGGCGGATGGAAAGTAGAGCAAAATTGAAACTCAATTAGAAGCTAAAAACTTGCAAATAGTTCAAATAGAAGTACATTTCTCTCAATTTTGCTACCACGTGAAGTTCTCAAATGAAGAGATGTTTGAAAAGCTTAGAAAGAGTTTAGATTAGAAATACATCAAGAAAGTCTTTTGATTCATTAGAAAGAAATTGTTGACAATAGGAAAGATGCCCAAATTGTCAACTAATGGCAAAAAATTCTACTATAACCAAAGCCAATTAATAGAAAAATCTAGATATGATAGAATAGACTTAAAAGTCAAGAAAGAAGTTAGAAAAAAATAGAATAGTTGAGCAAAAGATTTCTCATCACATGTAATAAACAAAAAATTTAGAAAAAAAACAAACAACAACAAGAGTTAATTCAAAAGGTAAAATTACAATGGCTCAAGAAGAGCTTAAAGGTGTTTTCAACCACCTAATCAACAAAGCACAATCCGAAGTACATTTCTAAACACTCATTCTCTTATAATCGATCAAATTAGTAGAAATTGCAATCGATCCGAGACCTAAAGCTTTAAGACTAAGATTTGGGTCACATTTGAAGATACTCTTAAATTAGGAATTTAAAGCTTTCCAAAAAGATAAAATAGGTAAAAATTAGAGCTAAAATGAAAAAGATATAGAAGGATGAAGTTTAGGAGTAAAATTGGATGAAACTTAGAAAAAATATGAACTTAGAACAAAAATAGAAACTTAGGATTTAATAAAAATTTAAAAGTCAAAAGTAGAAAGTTTCAAATTCTAAATTGATAGAAAATAGTGGATGAAGTTTAGATGACCAATTTGTAGTAAATCTTCATTCATTATTAACTTTTGCTAGGAAACCCTAATTACAAGTGCCTTAGCAATTTAAAAATCTAGAATTAAACTCTACCCGTGAAAAATATTTAACTTCTAAAATAGTAAAAATTTTAGAAGTAACACCAAGGCTTAGAATCAAAAGGAACTAGAATAACAAACATAAGGAGTAGGTCAAAAGAAGAACTTAGAATTTTAAACTTTTAGAAAAAGTCTAGAGAAGTTCAAACATCAAACAAAATCTAAAAATACCACAAAACTCTCAAGATATAAAGGGATGAAAATTTAGAAAAGAACTAGATGAAATTTGTAAGGAAGTGTCCAAACAAGTCTAACTCTTAGAATTAGGAAGTACTTTACCATCTAAGGAGTTGGTGAAAAATTCAAAGTGAATTAAAAGTAGAAGCTACAGCAAAATAGTGGATGAAAATTACATAGTCTTTAAAGAGTAGTACTTCATTTGGCCATAATTTTTGCTTAGAAGGTTAGATTGTGTAGTTAAGGTTTTATTATAAATTAATATCAATAAATCCTATAGTTTTAAGTTCGTTCACGGGGAGGTATGGATGCTCTATGGATAATTTCTAAGGGATCTAATTAATCCCCAAGTGGTGCACAATTGAAGATTTGGGAAAATCCTACTTTGTCCAATACAATAGATTAGACTATTTTTATTATAATTAAAGCAAGGTAGGAACTTATCAATTGTATAGGAATCTGTTGTTTCAGCGTTATTTATTGGCTCCCTTTATCTGCTTCACCAACCGGCTGGTACAGGCTTCTATTGATCTTCTCTTGTTCAGCATTCGATATCTTCAATTGATTCTCTTTAACATCCATTGATTCTGGCTTCACTTTCGACAAGTTCCGACTTTGGATTTTTACTATAGTGATTTCTTTTTTAGATCTACACTCAGTCTTCACATAACTTGAACAATTGCAAAATTGACACTTCTTCTAATTTATTTTGGATAACTCCCGTTTCTCTTTTAAGTCACTCATTGTAAAAGACTATTGATATTAGAATCATTTATAAAATTTCACATACACCCATAGCTTCACATCAATCAGATGGTCACAACACCATAGATAAAACAATCAAAAATCCTCAATTAACCATGCATACATAACGAAATAAGTTCTTCATTAGTTTAAAACCTATAGACTTAACACTCAGCAAACACATTACAATTGATACACCATTCAATCAAAACCAGTCACACTATAGCAAAACACAATTGCCATATTCATTCACACGCCCATGCATACAAAATCTCACAATTGAACACAATACATTTCATCTCATAATCTTCGCATTATATTTCATTATGAACTGTACAATTGATCCTCACTGCATTCTAACTTCACTTCGTAAAATCTATCGATTAAACACAATCAGCACAGAAATCGGCACTATAGGAATTAATTCCCACCAATCTAACGCTCACTCACACACAAACAAACTATTGCACTCAACTATCGATCACCACTGCCGGCCTCAATACCGCAGGAGTTCTGGCTCTCTCCAGACTGAATCGCCAGCTTCACCAACAATTGATCTCACCCACTTCAGCCGATCGGTTGAGTAACCGAATCCATAGATCGCACCCCATTCATCCCAAACTATTCATCTATTGATGACATTCGGTAGAAAAGTCTATTGTACTAGTAATATTGACACATTAGTCCTTCAAGTACTATAGAACTAGGAAAATTAGAGAAATTAACAAAATTTTACTACTATCCACATATTCTCTATAGATACTATGACTACAGATTGGATTGAATTTTACATTTTTGGAAATGGCATGACCTAATATCTGACTTAAAACTTTTAGATTTGAACTAAAAATCTCTTGCCAAAAACCACAGTAGCTTCTTTAGCTTAGCCATTCATAGAGAAATAAGAGACTTAAGTTAGAATTTGAGAATCTTAGGCACTTGCTAGTTACTTATAATCACACTACAAAATCCATTGCTTGGAAGGCACAATGGAGTGAATTTAGGCACCCAATAGAGTGACTTTAGGCACCCAATAGAGTGAAAATTATAATCAAAGCATGAAGCCTAATTGTGTTCCGCTTGTATGTCAAAGGTGGACATAAAAATACTCATACTACCTTTGATTCTAGTTTCTACACCAATTTGAAATTCTGTAAAGTTTTCAAACTTGAATAATTTACTACCATTTGAAATTTGAACATATAACCATGGTATATTAATTTTTTAATTATAAAATGCCATTGAAATTTGCTTCAAAATATAATGTTCTAAACCACAATCCAAACCAATAATCAAATTTCCAATTTTTTTTGTATTTGATATGATTTTCTTTCACAATTCTTCCAAAATCTATCAATAAAAATTAAATTTTTTTTTCTTTAAAGACATTGTAGTTTGCAACTCCTAAAATTATGGTAGATACTGTAGTTGTAAGGCAAGGTTGGCAGAAAATAATTCTAAAAATAGATGCTAGAATTTTAGAAAAAATATATTTTTTTTTTAAATGAATGTATGGTGAAAAAAATATTGGAAAAAAATCTATTTTTAACATCTGCCAAACTTGCCTACACTTATGATAGTATCCCACTCCACCTCCCAAAATCATTTTTTTCTATCATTTCATTTGAGCTTTGAGCTTTGAAAAGTCACCTACACCACCACTAATGTTTACAAGTTTTTAAGAGCAACTATTGAAAGTTGAAGAATTTAAATTATATATAGATTATTAAAAATTCAAATACTAAAAATTATTTCTAAAAATTGAACAAATAAAAAAATAAAAGTTTTTCATTTAAAAATACTTTTAGTTTTATCATAGAAGAGTATATAACATATCATTTTTAAAAACTAACATAAAAATGTAATTAGAAGTGATGTTTCACAATGTGGCCACACATTAGGGCTACAAAGACATGAGCATTGATAAGCTTGCAATGCCAATAATGAAATATTGAAGGATAGATTTCAATTTTGATGTTTTTTAATTTTTTGGTGAATTTATTTTTGAAGTGAAAAAGAAGTGACCTATAATTCTTCTTAAATTAAACAATGCACAACAAATCTTTATATATTTAAAGCAATGTTTAATGTAATTATCCCTTGAAAAGATGCAAATAGATCTTATTCCTACAATTTCCTCCCCTCCTTTCTAAAATTCAAATATCATTCATGTGTAAAAAAATTCAATCCCCCTTCCTATGCCGTCAACCTAAGACCTAAGTTGCACAAAAAAACTAAAACTAAATGAGATGTGAGTATTGAAAGAGGCCAAATGGAAGAAAGAAGATGGTGGTTCATGTCCGGGTGAAAGTGAAAAGTCAGTGGTAGACTGGCTCATTGTACAATGGGCTACAATTCATTTACAAATTTATGGATCTTGCTAAGATTAGGAGAACTTTGGGAGGCCTGTGTGCACTCAAAAATGAATGGAGTTTCAAATTTCAAATTACGTTCGAATCACACTAAAGTCTATTTTATCATCATTACAAAAACGCATATGTAACTAAAAATCATATAAAGAGCTTGATGTTTTCTATACACTATGTACTATCTAGTGTTGCCAACATTTGAAAAATTACAACTTGTATTCAATGGTACATATACAAACCAAACCTTTACAATTGCTTTAAAGCTACTTATTCCTATACCACTTGAATTTTTTTTATGATTTCTTGCTTGTTATTCACCCAAATGCAAATTTTTTTTGACTATCCTCCAAAGGTTCTCTATGAAATGGTAGATAGAATATAAAAGGAATCCAAATTGTTATAAAATTTTAAATTATTCATTTTTCACTTGCTATGAAGTTGAATTGCACTTCATTACAATTCCAACGCAATTTGTAGTTTCAAAATTGGTTCATTTTTTAGCACGCTAGAGCCTTCTAAAGTTGTTGAATTTTCTAGTGGAAATTGAATGAGAAATTTGTAAATGAATTGTAGCCCATTGTATATTGATGCCTATATGCCTGCTGACAAAATCATTATCTTGAGAAGAGACTTCTTTTCCAATCTTTTAACTTCCTTGCGTGATCTTTCCCAAGTAAGCAATTTTTGGATAGATTATCTTTCTTTGCAAGCAATATTTGAAGTTTTTTATTTTTGGATGCCATTTTCAATACATCATGTTGAGTCCTATGATCTGTTATTTTTTCTTATTATGCAATACGGTTAAGCTCTCTATGAAAAGAGATAAAAAAATCCCACAAAATGTGATCCAAAGATGAAACAGAGCGCCTCAAGGATTTTTGTAAATCTTCAATTGTTATTTGCTTTTGTAAAAGTCAATTGCTTGTCATTTTATATTCCACTTAAATTCTTAAAATTCAGTCATTTTGATATTCTTTTCAAAGGTAGTCAACCCGCTTGATGCATGTAAAAGAGGATTCTGCAATGCAATGTCTGATTAGTGAATTTGCACCATTGCATATAGTGTAAAGGTGAATTGGGAGGATTAGGGTTTGACAATTTGTATTTCAATTTGTAAGGATGATGATGATTTGGATTGTGGTGGAATAGGATGCTCATGAATGCTCGTGAATTTTGAGTAAAGAATTTAGTATTAGAAGGTGTTTGAAATTTGAATGCTAAAATTTTATAATAGTTGTATAATAATTATTTGGTGGTCTCAGTTGTTATTTTTGTTGTTAATTAATGCTTTCGAATTCACCTGTTTAAGTATTTTTCGATGGATTTTTTTTCAATTGTGAAAAATTTTAAGAGCCAAAAGGGGACAAAGAAGGATATATGAGATTGAAGAAAAAGTTGTTGAAGAGATTAGGGTTCATGATTGACTGTAAAAATTTTACGTTTAATTAAAAAAATAAAAAATGGATAATGTATCCCTTTTAAAATTTGTAATTTTTTTACAAGCAATGGAAAATTGATACAAGTATCTATCTTGTAAATCATGTGTGGTTTATATAGTTTTTGACATGGTTTGTAATTACCCCTCACTATCCCTCAAAAGAAGCAACAATGACCTATACACTTACATTCACTTTGGTTGAATTTCATAAAATTTGTAAATCAATAATTAATTCTTTAGTTAGTTATATACACTCTAGCTAAAAGTACAGTTTGATTTCATATAATAAACACCTTCTATCCCTATGCATCACTTTATGTACAATAAACCTAACTAAGTAAATGAGTCACCTTGTGATGAAAGGACAATTTGTATTATCTTGAAAATAAATCAGCCTTATTCATAAAATCATGCATTCAAACAATACCAAGTCAATTTCAAAATGTGTATCTATATGAATTAAAGCACATTAAAAACAACAAAATTAATCATTAAAGAAAAAAAGACATTTCTATTTTTTTCAAAAAAATTGATCAAAAAGAATTTTCTTTTACAAAGCCTTCTAACTTATAGAGCCACAATTTATATTTAAAAAATTATTTGAGGTATTGGAATTTAAATTCGTAAATTTATTCGTATAAGTTTTTCTTTTAAAAATCAATTCTCCAAAGTCTATAAAGTCTGAAGTTCAAATAATTAAATAATAGTTATAATTCAATTCACAATTTTAGAGTATCAGTGAAAAAATTTAGGTGGGATTTTTAATGAAAATGAAAGTGTAGATTCAAAATTGTTTCTTTTCCCTCAAAATATAAGCATTTTTGGGACAGAATTCTTATTATATGACTACTCAAGAAGCTTCAAAATTCTATATATTCAAAGTCCTTTTTTTCCACATCAAAAGATTTTAATCATCAAAAAATTGTTAATGTAGAAAAATGGTAAATTACTTTAAGACTAACAATTAAAAAAGATAGAACTTTATAAAGATATAGAAATTCAATTATCTAAAGATAAAAGAAGGTACACTCAATAATTTCATTTCACATATGTTTCTTTTGAAAAAATTTAGAGCTATTAATTTTGTTTACAACCTATTTTTCTTTGAATATTTTTGAATTTTGCAATGAATTGAGGTAGTGTGACAATGCTCTAGTCTTTTACTAAATGTCTCATTTAAACTTAATATTCTTTCAAATTGTCAATTTTTTCCAATAATTGACATGATGATCTTCCAAATGATCTATGTTTATGTGTATAAATATAATTTTTGCAAAATAGTAAGTCACAATTTAATTTACTCAACTTCAAATTAAAAAATGGATCAATATTTTTAGGGGTCAATCCGTAAAGAACTGAGGGATTTTATAGGGACATTATTGTCAAAATCTGTGGTTTTTTGGTATTTTATTCAAAAATAAAAATTGAATTTTTTCTTTGAAACTTTCACCATTCAAAATTGAAGTAAAGTATTTTTCCAGAATTTAGAAATAAAAATAAACATTCAATCCATTTGATAGCAAGGATTGAAAGATTACAACGTTTGAAGTGAGAAAAAAAAAATTAGATTCTTGTAAAACAGGGTTTGTAGACTTCAGGCCTTTTTGGAATAAAATATCTATTCTATACAAAAATGAAGATTTTGACCATTCATAAGTATATAATATTAGGTTCACTCAAATAGCATTTAAAAAGCAAATATGAAGTCTAGCTTATTCTAAATCACCTTGCAATGCAAAGAGGTTAAATAAATTGGCAATACACTAGTAAATATTTGATGATTTATTGTGCAGTGAAGAAATTTTTTATTTGAAATCCAAATAGTGAAAATCTAGAGACAAACATTTGGAATATGTAGAAAAAATTTCAAGAATTTTGACTTCAAAGATTGCAAAGATAATAGGGATTTGAAATTAGAAGAAATGATTTTTCTTGAAATTGGTCCAACACAACAAATTTGACTTGTCTTAGAATGTGATTAGAGGACTTAAATTTGATTTTAGGAAAAAATTGTATGCCATATTTTATTATTTACAAACATGCCAAATTTCAAAAGCTGATAATCATTTTTAAAAAAGATTTCCAAAAGATTTTCAAAGTGCCCAAGTTGCCCAAAAAATTTAGGGCAGCATAACTTTTGATCTCATCTAAAAAATTTCACAAAAGAGTTAAATATTTACACATTGTGTCCAGATTTCATGAACATCTAACCAAAAATGACTTTATAGGAACCTACCCAAGATTGCTTGCATATGTTGAATGGACACTTGGTCCTTTAGGGGTTAACTTTGTTTTTTCAAGCTCACTTTTAGTACCTTGAATTTTCTCAATTATTTTTACATGACAACATTAATTGAAATCTAGCATGCAACTAAATGCTTATATTATATCAACTGTAAGTGCTTTGCACTCAAAGTCAATAGGACATGAGATTTAAAAACATCTCAATAAATTAAGCAATAATGAGAATACCAATACTAGATATGATCAACCCTCTATATATATAAAGCTTGATTTCTACTATCCATCTCTTCAAAAATGAGCTTTAATTAGAGTAAATTGAAGTAGAACTTTTTTTAATTTAAAAATTTAGAAGTCATTTATTGATGAAACAAGGTCACACCACTTGTTTGAATTATTAAAAAAAAAATGATTTCATCTCAAAAATTAAAATAAAAAAAATAAAAATTCATTCATACATACTCAAATAATGGGAACATACAAAGTGACAAAATTTGAAATTAAACTATGTTGTTATAGGATTGTTGTCAAGGAACTAATCTTCAAAGTTCCTCTTTTTTGTGCTCCCGTTTTGCAACTATTTATTAATGGATTTTTAAAGTTATTTTATAGAGATGTAATGACATGCCTTCTACTAGTCATAAAATTTCAAGTTTTTTTGTGAAGATTTGAAAATTCTGTGAATTTATAAATATAAAGTAAAAAAAAATTCATATCAAATACAAAATAAGCTTGAACTATGAAATTTTCTCCGTAAGTGTACATTATAATGTAGAATATCATGGTGCAAATCAATTTATTGTATCATTCTAAAATTAAAAAATCAACGCTCCATAGTCATACATCCAAAGTTCAAATTGCAATAGGATATTGAATTTTGGGAATGACTCAAAGTGGAGTAGAAATTAGACTTGAAATGCTTTCTTTCATTAGTTGGGCTCAAATTCAAAAAAAGTTGTTTTTATAACTAAATTCACATCAAGATAAAGAAACACAAATTTCCAATATACACTATACAATGATCCGTAGATTTGCCATCTTTTGATGTAGAAAAGCCAAAAATTATTGCAAGGAAGTAAAATTTAGGACCATTCATTGAAAATGAATTCAAGCAACTCTTCTAAAGATTTAAGACGCTTGTTCCATCCTAGAGACCTCTTTAAAATCACTCAAACTTCAAAGGACAAAAAAAGTCCTCTCAAACATTTCAAGATTAATTGCCTACACAATAGTCAATCCAAGAGAAGTAGCTTCATGATGTCCCCATCAATTAAAATTCTAATTTTTGGGATTGACAAAGGGTTGAACTTTAGATAGAATATGGGTTTATAGGATAAGGACATAAGGTAGAAGTTAGTACCTTATTTCATACAACCTAAAGTCTATCAAGTAGGAATCTATTGAAGCATTACCAATTCAACCTTAAATTGTTGATATATAATGTCTCCAATTTTACTCATTGTACAACATGGTTATTAAAAGACAAAAAATTTGGTGGATGGTTTTAGGTTGTTAAGAAGGTATTTTAAGATGCACCTATATGACACTTTAAGGTTCTTCAAATTCAAACTTTGAAAAATCACAAAAATTAAAAATCATTCTTAAATTTTATTTTTTATTTTTTTATGTATAAATTATATTTTATCTATAAACAAAAATTAATATCTAATTTTAATATTGATTTAAATCTATCCATGCACATCAACTTCAATGAATGCTTTTAGATTGTTTTACCTTCTTTGTAGACTAGAACAATTAGTGCCATATTATATTAACCCAACGCGCTACAAGCAAAGTCTATATTGTTTACATTCTAACAATGTCAAATGCAAATAGCGTTGTATAGGGAATGATTGCACATACACTACAATCCTAATTGTTGTTGACAACAACAACATTAGTGTGTCAAAATGGATGTTTGTGAAATTATTCCATCCATAAATTCAATGTAGAAGGACATACCTATTTCATCTTCACCTTATGTAATATATGGGTTCATCAAATCATGGCCTGAATAGGACCATCCTAACCCCTTGTCTTTTTGGCACAAGAACATTTGTTTGGCCAATTGTTGCCTCTATAGGAGTATAAAAAATGTGAGCAACTTGAGCATATATATTTGAATGTTTACATTTTGCACATTTGCTATGCATGGACCTAGTTCATCTAGCTTAAAATTTGAATATATTTAGGCTCAATGCAATCAACACAATCAAAAAGTTAGAAGTTCAGGTTTATATGTTGAGTATGTTGGTGGTTCTCTTTGAAGAATGTTGACAAAACAAAAAACTTGTTCAAATATACAACATACCATTGATAAAAAATTTCCTTCTAATGAGAATTGTTAGCATTTCAATTCTCTTAGATGGAAGTATGCGTATAGCAATTGAGTAGTGAGGTTTCAAGATCTTTTACTTGCTTGAGTAGAAGATCAGTGAGATGCCGGATTGCCACGAAGATGTTGCAAGGATTTCAATAACTTTTCAACAATATATTATACGCCTCAAGATTCTCAAAATTATAGTCACAAAACAAAACAAAAATATTTAGTATTGTTTTGGGACTGCATATGTTGAAGAAGAAGAAGAAGGATCTATTCAGAAATTACCCGTTTAGTATAATAAGTTCGTTCCAAAGAAGATGGTCAAGTAGGAATTCAAATGCTAATAGATTCAATCTCTAAATCATTTAACAAAATTCTAAATTTAAATCACACATATTCACCATATTGCATTGAAGACCAATTTAAGCTTGAAATTGATATCATATTAATTCGACAAGTGAATAGACTACTTTTTACAATTCCAAAGTTGTGTATCAACTAGCTCATCATCTAGTGACATATCCACCAACTTAGACACCACTCCTACATCTCATCCCACATGCATTTTACTACTTCATCACCACTCATCTAACACCCTCTTGCACTCGGTCACAAATCAAAATAAAATATGTAGCCAACTTGGGCTAGGAGTCCTAGGATTCTTTCACGCTCATCTCGTAGTAGATGAAAAAAAAATGGAAGGCAACTTCCTAATAGTAATTAGCCATCAGTTGTCAAACTACCCAACTAGCTACCCTTTCCTTCTAAAAAAATCCCTTCAAATCCCATTTCAATTCCTTTTGAGTTTACATTAACACCAAACTGGATTATCACGTCACTAACATTCAATTAGTACTTGGCTATCAACTAAAACAATCAAAATTAGCCAAAAAAGCACTCCAAATTGAAAACTAGCAATTTAACCTCTAAAGCCCCGAGGCCTTTTCTCCATCAAAACACACTCAAAACTGCCACTTCTATTGCAAAGAGCAAAAAACTATAAAAATTGTTATTTTTTGCATATCTAACCGTAGGATCTTATACTAAACTAGTATGAGAATGTGTGCAAGAAATTTCAGAAACTTTGACCAAAAAGATTGCAAGATATTTGCATTCAAAGTGAAGAAAACAAGTTTTTTTGCACCTTGCTTGACTAGATTTTTGGGCTCTGAGCCTATTTAACTTAAACTTTTTGTATTGTTGATTTTGATTTTCTAAGTTTATATGTTGAATGCTTCAGTTGAGAATCTAGGATAAAAAATTCAAGAAAAAAATACTAAATTTTTACTCATTAAAAAATTGCTAAGTAGGAGTAGGTTCAAGATTGAAGGAATAACTAAATCATTAATAGCTCTAAGACAAAATTTAAATACCATAATCCCAATGGTGAGATTGTTCTAGCAAGCAAATTCAACCTTGTTTAACAATTTATTTTTTTAAATTGTAAAAATTGCATTCAAAAATGAATCCTAAAAGTTATTTTTTCAAGAAGATGCTTAGATTGCCTGAAAAACTAAGATTGTCCATAACTTTTTCATTATTAATCCAAATAGAATGAATCAAAGCTTCAAATGTAGACAAAAAGTCATAGGTTTTGAAAAAAATATTTTAAAAATTTATTTTGACTTTCTGTGATTTTTTTGTGCTGCCTGCCAAACTCTATTTTTGGCATCATTTTTTCTCTCGGGCACCAATTGAAATAAAAATTATATATCCACAAAGCTCTCGTAGAACTGCACAACCTCAAAAAATCCCAAAAAAATTCTCTACAAATTGAGGTCACAGGAACCTACCCGGACCCAAATTGTCCCCCAAGGGGACAAACGGACCTTTAGGGGTTAAACAATTTATTAGCAAGTCTACAGCATAGAACAGTGGTAAAAAGAACTACAACTGATTTCCATTGTGTGCTTTTTCTTTATCAAGTTTTGTTATAGTATATAGTGATTGTCTCGCTAGCACCGATAGCTCAGGTAAGCCTTTCAATGATTTCTTGCTTGTAGAGCCAAAAAATATCGGTTGCGCCTTCACATTCTCTTCTATGGTTGTTTCACAATCAATTAGGTCAAATCCAAGACTAAGCGAATCATCATTGCAACGTACGTAAACCACTGCCAGCAAATGGTCCGTTCACTTCGCGGGCTGCTTCTGTACCGCAATCAGGTTGTAATGCCCGATTACGAGGGTTTGCCCGCGTAATCGGGCATTACGGATTTTTCATCCTCCATTCAAATATCATCCCGAAATATCATCCCGAACATCATCCTGAATGTTTCGTATTCTGCTGATTTGCTAGCTGCGGTTTACGCCGGGCAATGACTCTCGTCGTCGGGCATTGCCCTATACAAAAGCCTTGAATTAGATTCCTTGTGGTCAAAATTATAAAGCCCAATCAAAACAACTGATCACAAAAGCACATTCCACATAAGACATAAGTAAAAAAAACCCATGCAAACCCTACCTAGTACATAGTCACTGAACCATAGAAAACACAGACCAAACATGCATTGCTTACTTTCTAACATTCAGGTGATACTTTGATTTCAAAGATGGGTAATATGTTTTATTAAATTTATACATGAAACAAAGTTGTCAATATTATCACGTGAAGTGACACTGGGACCATTCCAAGTCAAATTACAATATTAGATGGAGTCCTATAAGAGTTCATTGTACTTTTGGATTTTTGGATGAGTTTCATCCAAAATTTATAATTAATCCATCTTAGGATTTGAGTTTTTAGGTGGAGAGAGCTCTTTGACTAGACATTGTTGTTAAATCAAGTTTTGTGAGTGTTTTGAGAGAATTTTTTTTTGTAAATGTGTAGATGACATCCATAAAATTGGATTTATCATATGTTTTGTCAATTATTTTTAATTGAGTTTTTAATTTTTAAACATTTTGCAAAATTTTGCAAAATTAGAAGCTTCTTGTGCTAAAATCCAAATAATAGAGATTTGTATGTATTTCATTTATATCTTTTTTCTAAAAATGATTTTCAAGTGTAAATTTCAAAATATATGTTTTCTTGTAACCTTTAATTTTGGTCAAATTTACAAATGATTCTAAATTTTTTTATAATTGATATAATTTAATGTACATATTGCAACTGAAGAATCACAATAATTTAAAAAATTTGCAAATAAAATTGTAAGAAATCAGCATCTATAGCAAAAGCATTTATGCAAATATGGAGATTATAAAAAAAACTATCAATCAATTATATAAATGCTAAATCTATCTTGATGGTGGTGATTTGACTTGAAAGTCATTACCAAAAGTATTTGAATTATAAAAATGATTTTTTATTTATTTTTAATTATATTATTTTTCATGGATATTTTCACCTCTTGGAAAATTTTCAAATATTTTGGATTATTTTTGTTATATTTACCAATGTATTTCACTTATTGGTTTAATAATTATAACAATTATAATTTATAATAAAATTAATAGTGAGTTATCAAATTGATAGCTATATCATAGTCTAATATAACAAAAGTATTACAATGAAACTTAAATATGGTTTAGAAGGCTAAACTGAACTTAGAAATGATTTTTGATCCTATGGCAAATTGGCAATGGAACTAATTCCTTATTGGAGAAGGTGTTTAACTATAAAGTGTGGACTGAAAAATAAACTAAAATTAATACAAGAACTGGGAAGTATTGAAATAAAATAATAATCAATTTGAAAATTATCCTATAGTATAATAAGTTCAATCCCAAGGAGACTTGTCAATAGAAATTTTATAGCACTAAAATAATTATCTTTGGCTTCTAGTTCCAATTAGTGATCTACTTCCAACTCAATTGTTGAACATTTCAAAGACACATAATTATATTTTACAATATTGTACCAATTAATTCATGTAGATCCAACAATTTTTACAATTGTGATTCCAATTTGGTATACACACAATCACACAATAAACACTCATAGATCCAACACAAATGCATCAATTACAAACACAAAGAAATCCAAATAGGCAACCTAATTCTATTAATCATTTAATCCATAAACATAAACAAAAAGCTTGGGCTAGACTCCACACTCTCCTTGCCATGAGTGAAAAAACAAAATAAGACCTCCAAACCTAATAGGAACCACAACAAACGGTTGCCAAACCAAATTGAACTTTGCCTTTCAATTTCCAAATCCCAACTAAGCAACTATTCAACAAACCAATTGGGATTCACACATTCTAATGCCTATTTGGATTCACTATGTCTTTTCACACTACTTAGCACCAATTAGACTAATTGACAAGCCTAAGTGGAAGAGAAGGAAACAAAACTTGAAGTTCAAAATTTCAAAACCTAATTGAAAATCTACAAGAAGATTGCTTTAACAATACCATTAATTAATGCAATTTAGGTGTGTTTGGTTTCCAAAAATTTTCATATGGATTCAATTCTCAAAATTGTAAAGATATATTATAAAATACAACTAAAAATAATATTACAATAATAAATTTTAGACAAAAATGATAAAATGTGATCTATAAACATTCTCATAAGGATATAATCTACTTATATTTTATTGAAAATTATTGATTAGTGTAGTTTTATTGATATCCAAACCTAAACCAAAAATTAAAAATTCCATTTAAAATTAATTGTAGATTGGATATTTTCAAATTTTGTAAGAGTTTTTTCCTTCTAAGTTCAATTTTTTTTTTTTTTTTAAATCTTTAATTACACTTATTTATTTGGATTAATTTCAAATTAGAAAAAGTTAATTTTTTGAGTCAAACCATATTTGTACTTTTACATTAAAAATTGTACGCAAAGTAAAATCTTGAAAGTCTAAATTATACAAATGATAGAAAATTAATAGAAAAAAATTACTACAATTTTATCCCTACAAGAAGAAGGGGTGTTTTAAGTGAATTTTAAAGTATAGTCCTAGACATAAGGTTAAAAGTAATAACCTTTGAGGAGATTTTCAGTAAAAACTTATTAGAAATACATGCGTTTTTAGATGAAAGAACCAAGATTCTATGTGCTTAAAATACATTTATATTCATTCTTTATTTATTTGAAAGCTTGGTCTTTAAGTCCTAAAGATCCAAGGCACCAAATTCTAGTGTTTATAAAATTTCAAGGAGTGTTGAAGTCCTTGCTTCATTTTTTTTACAATATCTTTTTTGAGCAAGTTGCGGTGTTGAAGTCTAATTCCATGATCAATTTCTACCTCCAAATTTTTTTTAAATGAACCTCAATTGCAACCATGTCTACTTTACAACGAAAAGTGAGTCTTAGAATCATGTAAAAGTTTGCCACATCAAGTGAGTGAGCAAAATGCAAGGCAACATGTTGAGAACTAAGGTTTGTAATAAAATGAGGCAAATCCACTCTACCAAAAGTCAAGAATCCTAAGTTTAATTTGAAATTTGTAGACAAGCTCTAAATGAGATTTATTTTTCTAATTATCAAATTTTTCAATTTTCGTGGATTTTCCTATTTTTGTCATTTAATCATCCAAATTGGTGTTAGTCTTGTGTGAAAGGACATGGTTAATACTAATAGGCATTAGTGAATGTGAAACTAAATTGATTTGTTGAATAGTTGCCTAGTTGAGAATTGAAAAATCAAATTGGTGTTTGGTGCTTGTCAACCGTTCATCATACTATTAATGGGACCTATTTAGAGTTGTTTTTCACCCACTACCATGACTCCATGAGAGAGTGTGTAGATTCAGCCTACGTTGGTTATATTTTGATTTTTTCGTTGGAATAGAAAGTTGATTACCAAATTTTAAGTGCGTATGCTTGTGTTGTGAAAAGTTTGATTGATTGTAATGTTTGATTGATTGATTGTAAATGGCTATATGTTCAAAGTTATGTGTCTAGTTAGGATTGTAAGAAGTTGGAAGTTTATTAGATTATGAAAAATGTGTGTGTTTCCTATTTGTGTAATGAACATTTGATTTGAGGTTGGTGAGTGTGTGTTGTGTATCTATGAATGTTTTCATATGGAATTTGCTTAATTGATAAATAATAATTGTCAAATTCAAATCTCCTTTTCCTTCAGTTGGATTGTAAACTAAGTTTGAAAATGAACATATTAGCATGTATTAGTCCTACTTGACCACCTCCCATGGTTTACATTCAATATATTTGGAGATGATTTTTTATAAGGATATTATTCTGGAATATAAGTTCCACCAATGAAAACCTTTTTGGACATCAAAAAATCTAGATTTCCACATTGTTGGAAATCTTGGCATCATGTGAATAATATAATCAAGTGAACCCATTTTTGAAGCCGGTTAGCAATTACCTTGGGCAATGAGGCCCTAGTCCATGATTAATTGTTGTCTAAGAAAATGTATATGGATTTTATCATCAATTTCAGTTTCAACATTTTTATTATACCTTGTGAAATTAATCCACCATTGAAATTTTCTTTGTATGGAGTATTATTTCTCAAAAAAATAGGTTAAAAATTTCCTATGCATTAGATGACAACTCCTATGCATTTGTTGTACAAGCTCATTTCTAAAGTTGATGTCATTAAATGATTAGGAAGGAAAATTAGTTGATTTCAACTAAACACTATAAGAACTATATCATCAAAATGATTGTTTACCAACTTCTTTCATAAAATTTATAATATTGGCATTTGAAGTTTTGAGAAGCTGAAATTTTTTCTTAAAATTCTTGCCTATTAACATTTAATCCTAAAAATATTTTAGATCTACATCCATAGAGCTAATTGTTCTATTTTTTTTTACACTCTATTTCCAATCCTTGAAGTCCAAGATCATATAGTTTCAGTTTCCATTTTTTTTGAATTATCAATCTTAGAGCTTGTGTTCTAAAAGTTCCAAAATATCTTTTGGAAACAAGAAAAGAGGTCTAGGCATTTAGGGGTTAAAGAGTTGACCATTAAAAGAAATTTGAGGTTTATACTATTAAGGATGAATAGAGAGCATTATGACATTTTGTCCAAATGACATCTTGTTCTTCTAAGATAATACTTCATCATTCATCCAAGTTGGCTAAAGGTTGTGTTGTAAGATGCCACAATTTGCCCAAAACTATAAAATTTATGACTTGTTTGTACCAATTCTAAAAGAGATTTTTTTTCTGTAATCAAGTTTTTGGATTGAAATCATCTTCAAAGATTGCAATCCGATTTCAAACCTTTCAACTCCAATTCCACACTTGAGTTGTTTAAATGCAAATTTTTAAAATTTTCACAATATTAAAATGTAAAAGGAAAAATCGTCTCCTAAACTAGAAGTCACGATTAGGTTAGGAGAGATTTTTGGATCACTCTACATTATTTTCATTGGGCTATTGTTACTTGTTACAAAAGAATGCAACCAAATTTTTCATTTGCATTCCCAAACAAGTGCATGGCATTGGAAGAAGATGGAGCCTCTATAAATCATGAGTGCTACTCAAATAAGGTAACAACACCTACAATCTTCCAATATATGTTTAAGGTCCTGTCATTACATTGTAAAATTTTGGTGGATCCTGTTGAAATTCAAAATAAAATCTTAGATTATCTTAGAATGTATTTTTTAGATGCCATTTGAATAAATTATAATTTTTTCAAGATTTAAGCATATGTATATTTTAAATCGACTTAAGCCTCTAAAGAAGAAAGGTGGGATGTTTTAGGCAAATTTGTAAGGGTTGATTTTAGAAACATGTCATAAATAGTTGTAGTTATCTTATTTTACAAAATGAATTAAAGTTCAGACAAAATGAGTGTTACCAAAGCTCCAATATTGTAAGTATAATCAAATTTTGTTTTCTAGCTAATACTAAAAAAATTCACTTGAATGAACATCACTATGATTCAAATTGCCACAAGTTATCAAGAGCAACTAATGGATGGTGAAGAACAAAAAGCTTTTTAAAGAGAATTAAGACATTTTGTGCTTCAAGGATGTTTGACATTCCCTAAAATGCCACAAAAGGCATTTTGATGTCTATTAGAAAAACTTAAATTTATATAATATTACTTGAATGTCACATAATATAGGGTGGTTGCAAGAAAGACCAAACAATTTTGGTAGTATTTTGTTAAAATTATAGTTTTTGCATTCAGTACTATGAGTACTATGAAACAAAATGATATCAGTTGTTGATCTAAAGAATCAATGGCTACTAGTATCGCTAATTGTTTGCACATACTGAAAAAGTATTAATTAAAAAAAAGATAGTTTGTCAAAGGAAAATAGATACAACTTGGTATAAATTAATAATAATTACAAAACATGAACACAAAAAAATTAAAAGTTGGCCATTTGTAAAGACTTTTTCCATTTGCAAAAATGGAAGTTGAAACCATCTTCAATGCCCAGAAGTGCGCTATGAAAAGAGACCTATTTGTACAAATATAGAGGCTATAAAATAATGCATTTTTAGATTTCTTTTGGTAGGCACATATCTCCCTACTACGAGAATAGACCACAGAAAATTTAGCTCTAGATCATTAATTTTGGGTACTCTCTAATACTAAAAAATCCTAAAACGTAAAGTGTGACAAATTAACTAAACTGAAATTTAATTATAGAACTATCTTCAATTTTTTTGAAAAATAAAAAATCTCATGTTTTTCAAGTTAGCCATCTCCAATAAAAATTTTAATTACGTTGGCTTCATTTTTGAGAAGTTATGGTCAGTGGCAACTTTGTCACTCCAATTGTGATGGAAAGTAGTATTAATCTTTCATGCAATCACCCTATAAGACAACTTAGATTGAATCTCTCTTGAACTCGCTAATAGTCTAAAAAACCATTTGTCATTCATTCAAGCACTAGTGCATAGGACTAAACAAAGTGTTGTTGTAAAAACAAAAAATGCACTTATTGGCCTAAAAATTGGATTTTTTTTAGGGTAAATGCATGGTTGAGTGGCTCAAAAATGTGACACACTCTCAAATCTTGCACAAAACCAATTTCAAATGCCTAAAAGGTACATTTAAAAAATTAAAAACTAAAAATAAAGGTCATTTTAGAGGCTTGAACTTCATTCTAAATACAACCGTGTTGTTGAATATTTTTTAGAGCATTTTATGAAAGTGTAGGGGACTTTTAAAAATTCAAGGGGGTGACAAATCTGTTGTCAACAAATTTTTTTCAAGGACTTCTTAAAGATGATTTTGGTACTTAATATCATAGAAAGGACTATGACTATAGTAGCTATTTGAGTAAGTTTTTATTAAATTATAATCTTGTGGTGTAGATATGTAATGAACACTTGCAAAGGACTTTTTAATGACTTTTCAAACACCAAAATTTATGAAGTCTTTTTTTCTTAGCCAATATTTTTTTTTCAAAAATTATTTTCTTAAAGTATAATAAATCTTTAAGGTCTAGGGGCGCTCAAAAAGCTAAGTGCTTTTAGATTTTTTTTAAATTTGTTATTTGTAGAATTCACTCTCAAGCATTTCAGTCTCAAACATTTTACTCACAAAAAAGGACTTTTTGGACTTTGACTTTTGCCAAAAATGAGCCACTCAACCATGCATTCACCCTTTAATGGGTACTTATCACTGAAGTAGCATCATTTTAGGATTAACCCTAAAATGATGATATAGCCACAAAGTGGTTGATGAATGGTCAAATATGCCTTGATCTAACTGAAAAATATATGATTTTCATCCAATTTTTAGAGGAGAGGTCTCTAAGTGTATATGCATCACTTGGTAGTGAAAGAACTCATTAAGGAACTATAGAATGTTTTAGAAAAGATGCCAAATCCACAAATAAAAAAAGATGCCTTTTTAGTATAGTATGCAATGACTACTTTTGCTCTTGATATGAATTTTAGCCTTTAACCTCTAAAGGTCAGAGATTATATTTTCTACAGAAATGCTCCAAAACTGTCATTTCGAGTACAAGTATCAAATTTTTGAAAAAAACTCATTTTTGGACACATGTAAACATAGGATCTTGTAGTACACTAGTTTGAGAAGATGTTGAAAAAATTTAAGAAGTTTCCACCATGTGGCTTGCAAGATATTAGTGTTTGAAGTGGCAAAAATCATTTTTTGGTCCCTGTGAAAAAACGGGCAGCTGCACTTTATAAGGTCACATTTGTATGAAAAATGTCCAAAATGGTGGTTACTTTTTGGATTCATTCTTCGAAGCAAGTTGCCTACGTGCTTAAAATTTTTGAGATCATTTGGAGTTGTACAACATACAGGAAGAAAATAGTAAGTAGAAAGAAGTAGAGAATGACTCAAAATACTACATTGTTATGAATTTAGTTATGGAATTGAAAAATGCCAATCTCAATGGTTGAAATGTTGTAATGAACAATCTACATCCTATGATTTTATTATTTTCCAAATATTTTGAAAATTGAGTAAGATAAAGGACTTCAAAGTTTATTTTAGAGTTAGAGATTACGTATATATAAATCTGAAGAACCAAATCCAAATTTTTATTTCTGAAAAAGTGATTTTTAAAGTATTTTTTGAGTTGCTTGCCATCCAATGAAAATTACATATTATACAATAACTTTTTAAGCATGTAGTCAAAAATTATGAAAATTATTGAGCCTTTAAGCTATTCCTCGGGCACATATTGTGTGAAAATTTCAAAGAAAAGAAATAAAAATTCTATTTGTAGTGAGTTGCCCAAAATCGCTATGTTGCCATAAAATGGTGTTTGGTCCTTTTGGGGTTAAAATAATCTTTTTTGAATTTGATCCCAACTAATAAAATAAATCGTATTGATTCTACTTTCTATTTCAATTTGAAATTTTATAAAATTTCTAAGATTATATATTTAATAACAATTTGAACTTTGGGCTCAGTACTAAATTTTGCTAAGTTTTCAATTGTAGAATGACATGGATATTTGGTTCACACAATGAGGGGTACAAATAACAAGTAACAAATAACAAATAACAAATAACAAATAACAAAATGTGTAAAAAAGAGAGAAGTGAAAAAAAATTCAACGGGCTCTCGATCATAGTTTGGGTCTCCATTTTTGCTCGACCCAAACTATGGTTGAGAGTCATCAACATGTACTTAATTTTCTGCTAGAATTATTTGTTTGGAGGGTGACGGGCTCTCAACTGTGCCGTCTAGTGTGAAGGCTCAAGAAGCCAAAATTTCAAGAATTCATGGATTCTTGCAATTTGATTGGTGGAAATCAATAGCCTCTCGATCCTCTGCCGTAGTGTGAAGAGCCCGTGATACTCTATACCATAATATAAATCAATGGAGAAATGATGAGATTCTTTTAGCTTACTTCATATTCCCTTTGCTTCTTATTAATAAGAATGTATGTTCTTTGAGTTTTACAAGAAAAACACTAGTATTATTCAAAAGTCGAGGGAATATTTGATATGCATTTTCTTCATTTTTTCTTCAAAGATTCATAATAGTTTCAAACTTTCACAAAACATTTCAAAATTTTCTATGGCACGTAGACGTCCGTCTTCTGATTTCCTGTATGAAAAATAAATAAATTCGTTCATTTTTTTAATGGCAAAATGAAGCATCCCGAAGACTTTCAATTGATGTTTGACCACACGGTCACAGGCTCCGGTTAACCAATCCCATCACGCTGGGGGCCTGTAAGGTAAAGTTAAGTTGCCAAATAAGTACGTTGTCAGCAATCTTGAGAGACAGAGTATAGTTTTCCGTATTTCTGCAGGACGGAGTTCATTTTTGTCTTTTAAATTCAATTTCGATTCTTAATGATTCTCAAGCTCAAACAGTGTGTGGGATTGGACAATTAATGAAAAGCTCAGGTAGGAGCAGGTGGTTTGATGGGTCGTTCGACTGTAGCTTCCAAATTCATCAGGTCAGGTACAGACGGACGACAGATGATGCCCGTGCCTGCGTCTGCGTCTGCTTGCAGACGTAAGAGCGCAGACCCACGGCAGGGCGCGAAGGACGGAAGAAACGGACAGTGCGAGGGCCCGGCCGCCCGGGCTGAGTTTCTGCCGCGCGGCACACTCGCCAAGTGAAATCTCAAGCCCGGACAGGCAAATGGTGCCGCCCCAAGCCTTTTGGCAGACACAATTTGTGCGGCTTGGGCGTGCCGCGCCAAGGGATTTGGGCGCTGTTTTCAACATACCGACCACCAGCTGCCCTCAAATCAACTCCAATAATAACAAGGCACAACAAGCTAAGGAGAGCAGGCTACTATATTTTTAGTAACATATTAGCAATTGTAAAATTACCATTTTATTTTATCGTTGAATCAAATACCAATATCATTGTTCCATTTACCATCAACAAAAAAAATATTTTGTTGGACAGATACGGAAGTAATTTCATTGGGATTTGGTATGAAGCTAGGGTGGAGAGGTTGTTTTTATAATGAATCCATTGTCCATGATGTTCTCAAAGAGTATGGGATAATTTGAAGATGAGAGCTTGACCACTCATTGTCAGAACTTTGGAATTGTGTTTGAAGTATAATTTCAGACCTTATTTAGGCATAGTAGAATAATTTTTTTGAAAAAACGTTGAACTAAGTTAATGTAAGAAATCAATTGAAATTTCATCTCCAAAAATCCGTTTGAGATTTCAATCCTCCAATAAAAAGTTATGGACAAAATTCATAGAGGGTTTGGAAGGTGCAAAGTGAAATAATCTACTTGTGCAATGTGCAAAAAAACTTGTTTTCTTCTCTTTAAACACAAATGTCTTGCAATCTCAGCAGTCAAAATTTCTGAAATTTATTCCACATATTCTCGTATCTAATTTTAAGATCCTATAATTAGACATGTAAAAAAGCAATTTTCAAATTTTTTTAATCTTTTGCAATAGAAATGGTTGTTTTAAGTGTTTTTTGGCGAAAAAAAAGACCTTGGTCCTTTAGGGGTTAATGAAGGGCCATATTTTCATTGTGTAGTTCATTAAATTTGAGTGCAACTCATTAAATCGCATAGAATTTTAGCTTTCACATTTTGCTTTGTGCTTAAAAATAGCGGGCTCCAGTCAACCCTCCCATCCCTTTAGGTCTAATTTAGCATAAAACACGAGGTGGAGGCTGGAGGGGTGACTAGAGGCCCTAAATCATATCCACATGCAATGAAAACATGGTGAGTGTCCCAAAATCAAAGCTCTGGTTAGCTAATAGCAACATGCTCTTAAGTGTTGGAGATGAACCTCTTTGCATTTGCAATACCAGTCCACATTTACGTGAAAGAGCATCTTAACCATGGGACAATTAAAATTACACAATGGTGTTCATAAAAAGTTCTCCATCTAAAACGTTTTTTTATTTTGGAGAGCCTAGCTTCAAGTATCTTTTTGGCACAGACACAAGGGGCGCCTTACAAAGTCATTTTCCACACCCACCATATTGGCACGTTTCTTGTGGAGGGGTGGTGATGCTCTCAGAGCATCATTAATGGTTATTGTAAACATCTCTAAAAATATATCACTATCTTTTGAAAGTTGTACATGCAATTGGATCTTAAAATTATTAGTAGTAGATACACATAAAGAACATGTAGATATTGAAAAATTGAAATGAAGTCCATTAGATGCAATCCAGAAGACAAAAATTTTAAAAAGGTGAGAATTTACATTTTTCCATACAATTTTTAAGGGAAGCTTTTTAAATAATCCATCTACTACATACTTGTGTATGGTGTTCAAAATTGCATCCTTGAATTGGCATTCGTACAGAAGAAGGTGTTTGATTCATCGCCTCATAGTATATTTTAGCAACCTCTAGATCCTTGCTCTTGATATAAATAATAGCCATAAAAACACCTTTTAAAAAAAATTGAGCCTCTATAGAATTAAGTTTATCAAGTCTAGTTTCAAAAACAAATTTGAAGAATTTGAAAATTTTCTTAACTTGAAAATCAGTTAGTTGCCATTTGAATTTTGGTCCCAAGGTGGGCATCTCCAAAGCTACCATTTTTTTCTATTGTACCTAGTTACTATTATCAAACTAATCAAATTTTCATATTTTCTTGTTGGCAAGTGGAAGGAATTTCCACTGCACCAAAGAACATGGCATTTGAATACTGTGTGCAAAAGTTATGAAGCTAGGGTCAAAGTTTTTTTGAATGGAGGTCCTTAAATTGTTTCTCCCACGTAGATATGTATTGATTTTGGTTGGAGATGTACCCACAAGTGATGATGGCGATTTTGAATCAATGGCGCATTTTTTTGTAAATTTATTTTTTAAACAAATGCAATGGCGCATTTGGTGGGGCCCAGCTGCCCACCTCGCAGCTATGGTCCAAGTGCTCAGTCAAACTTGGCACAAATTAGTGCACTTGAGAACCAGTGCCATGACATACGTCCCCCTCAAAAACAAATGTTTTAGTGGCTGGCGGTTTGTTTCTTCTCCTTGGCAATGAAATCCCGTTTCATTTGTCTCATAAAAAACAAAAAACAAAAAACGTTTTAAAACTTCCACACATTCATTACAAGTGTAGTTGTAGAACGCCATACCAATAAATACACTCCAGGTTGCAATCCTGGATAGGCTGAATGGCAAGCACTGAGACAAAAATCCCTTCTTCCAGTCAATCCGTGAACTCAATCGGAACTCATAACTTAAGTCCACTTCAGACAGTCAGATACGACAGCAGTGAGTTAATAAAAGCTGCAAACTTACAGTCCTCAGTAGAGTGCTTGGAGGGGAGTTGGCGAGACGGAGCTGGCAAGCTTCTCAGGCACTGGAGGTGCACCCACCCCATTAGGCATTTGAATCTAAATTATAGCTCTGAATTTATGTCATGCATTCATTTTAGAAACAGAAGAGTTTCAGAAAGTTTCATCTCATTCAGTTCATGTAAGGGAGAAGTACGTATTCCTCATACCTTAAGCATTTCAGCCTGTACGATAAGGTAACTACACTTAAAATCGCACAATAAACTATGTCCCGTGACCAATATGCTCTAGAAAAGGAACAACAATTTTTTCACATTGGTAAAGGCCTATGGTAGACGACCCATTTCCAATCGCTTAAGCAATTACGCATATTTGGAGTGCAGGTTTTTTGAGTGCCAAATATTTCTCATGTATAGAAATAGAATTTGGAAGGATTGCATATTTTTCCAAAATTTTATTACAAAAATGTAATTACTATGAATTTTTGAGTGGAAGATTCTCTTTGACCTATGATGGTCGCATAAACCTTTCTATCACTAACCATTGGTTGACTGCAAAATTGATGAAGGATTGGTTGCAATATTAACATCTTTGCAGAAAATTATAATGCATCAAGACCGAGGCCATGACTCCTCAAACTGTGCCACAATTTCATGAAAATAGAGCAATCTATAGGTTGGAAAGCGTTGGGTGGTTGGAAATGGGTCGGCTACCATATGAATCAAAATGTAAGTGGTTTCGTAATTTTTGAATACAATGTGAATTAATTACAAATTTTCAAAGATGCAAGGTGTAGGGGCTAAAGGTGTCATGTAGGTGATGCCAAAATGCATTTGATGCACATGAGGAATGTCACTAGAGAAGAAGTTAAGCAATAAAAAGTGTACTCAAAATTGTCCACTTCTAAGGTTGCCACCTCGACAATATTATAAATAGTCCTACACACTACTCAAATTGACCTTATATTTGTCCTTGTCATGCGCTTCATTTTGGGTATCCTCCCTATTTAGTTTTCTTAAAAAAATAGGGGTTAATTTTGAGGAGTGGTTCATTTTAGGTGCAATTACCTCATGGGAAATTCGTTGAGAAAGTGAGCTTACACTAATGTCTTTATAAAAAATCTGTAAATTTCACCATGTGTGTATATTATAATGAAGAACATCATAGTGTAAACTCAATTTCCTTGTCATTCTATAACTAGAATTTTGTAGACATTGAAAATACATCCAAAGTTCAAATTGCAATAAAATATTCAATTTTAGGAATTTTTCAAAATTGAAATTGGAGTAGAAACTAGAGTAGATGAATTGGGCTCAAACTCAAAAAATATCATTTTCATAGATAAATTCCAGATTTAGAGCAAGGAGCAACAACTCCCCCAAATACACTAACAATTTCTCATTTCCGTGAAGACAAACACTGGCAAGACTGCAAACTGAATTGCATACTCTTCATAAGCCACCATGACAGGTCAATAATAAAAACGAGGATACAAAAATGCTTCCAATCTCTCTCCAGGTCGACGCATTGTTATCCAAAGCCACAAAACGACTCCTGCGGCGTTACGTTGAATATCATTGCCTCATCGCACTCTTCCCACCCTCCCCTCCTCTAAATCAAGCATTCTGTTGAAACTGATTCCATTGCAATCCAAGTAAGCATTCTGTTAAAGTTACAATGAAATCTGAGTGAGAATAGACACTGGCAAAGTGTTTTGTGCTGGTGGGAGGTCACGCCTTCACTTTGCTGCCCGGGTTTAGCACTCCAGCGCTCATCATCACCCGTCTCGTCTTATGTGAATGGCATCACTTTCTCGCCCGCTTGTGCCGAAGATCTGCGTCTCCCTCGCACTCTGAGCAGTTTCTCCCCACATGATGTCGTTTCCCGCTGTCTGTATCCCGTTGCTTCATCATGACTTTCAGGAATTCGGCCACAACCTCATCTTCAGTCTAAATATTCATTCAAGTGGACGGTACACCACTCAGTCACTCGATCGATCACTCACTCGATCGATCATTTACACACTCACTCAGTCTTGTTCAGCAGCTTGAAGCTCCGGAACATCAAACGGTCGTCTTTCAGCTCCGGAACAGTATCTCAGCAACAAGAATAGAAGAAGCTGAAACAGAGGACTTGCTAGTTGCTCCCTGGCTAATATTTTCTGAACTGGAAATGGTCGTACGTGCTGTCTAAGTTTCGATGCTGCGGGTATTAGCAGTAGGAATATTGCAGTTGCGTTGTCCGAAAAAGTTGCACTATTGAGGAACAGGCGGTGCGTTCTATGATGATTGAGCCCCTGGAGGCAAGCTAGCTTGGTCGGCTTCCGTGTGTGGCAGTGTGACTGTACCAAGTACTTGGACCAAGATATTGGTTTTGAAAGGCGGGCTACACTGCATGGTCTACCTCGAGAAGTGAGTCAGTTCCTTTGTTGCGGCATTGAATGCACAAGCACTTAGGCTGGGCTTACACTCATGGCTATCGGTCAATATGTGTAAAGCGTGAGGGCAGAGGCGGGAGGCTTTTGCATTGGAGGTGCTAGCTGCTGCGGCATGCGCGCAAGCCGGGCAGCTTGCTGGATTGGTAATACATACATATTAATGATGCAGCAGGAGATTATTGAGAATGAGACTCGTGTATTCAGCGCAAGTAGCTTCAAGGAGTAATGCCGCGACATGAGTAGAGGCAATTGGTGCTGAGCACAATGCCCTCGGGGAGGCTGCTCAAGATTCTACTTCTCGGCGCAATCATGATTTGCCTTCATCACGACCGAGTCTTCGCCACGCCCTCGGAAGGTTTGCTTTCGATCCTCTTCTCACAGCATACAACTACTTGTATCGCCAGAACAGTAATGTGGCATTCGAAGAGCTCGCAGTCAGTCATCGTGTTTTTAAATACTATTTTAAGCTAGCTGGAAATGATGTTGTAGCTATTGAATGGGTGCGCAGCTGCTGTGTTGGCGCAACTGAAGGACATGTGGGAGGCAGCACCCAGTGAGGTCAAGCTCTGGGTGGACGCCGTCGACGCCTGCTCTGGACCGTGGCCCGGCATTGGATGCGCATTCAGTGACAACCCTGCCGTTCAATCCCCCTGCTCTGTGCTCCACCCAAACTGCACAGTCGTCACCCTGTAAGTGATAAATACATTCCAGCAGCAAAGTCGAGGTTCGAATTGTTCAGTTGTCGATCGATCTCCCTCAAGCTCCTCGAAGCTGTCCAGCAGTTAACCTAATATTCGTTATTTTGAAACGTGCCAAACTTGTGCGACTGATAAAAAATTAGATGGTTTGTTGAAGCTGTGCAACCCAAACCTTAGAGCTCTAAAATCTAGAGCATTTTTATATGGGAGGTTTGGATGCTTATCTCAAAACTGCCCTGGCTGGTTCCTTGTTGAAAGCCCACACTGGCGCAGACAGCGTTTGAGAACAGAGAGCTTGTAATAAGCATCAAATTTTCTTTCCCTTTCAAACTGTCAATTCTTAGAGCCTCTCCAACTAAGAAAACTAAACTTTACAAAACAGCCTCTCCATCTAAGAATTGAATTGATGGACAGTTTATGCTGAGTCCAACACCATTTATAACCTTGAGCACGACTTCTTATACCCCAATTCTACAAATATACATTTTACTTCATTCGTTTTGAAATCCCAAATGGTTGCCATGGCTAGGGTGGGATACTAGATTTTAGAGCTCTTTCTCAAAATCTCAGTGCCCTAAAATCTAAGCCAAGAATAGATGTGAGTCCTCCGACTCCTGGTTATGGCTTTTCCTGAATGAGCCAATTTTGTGAAATTTACCATGATTGTTACAATGAATATGACCACAGTTGATCTTCTGACTTCATCTTGACCATGTGCACAGGAAAATTCCCAACGGCAACCTCACGGGCGAGATTCCTCTCATTCTTGCCGGTCTCTCGAGCCTTCAGCATTTGTAAGATCCGATTCCTTATCTCATGAACAAATTGGTGCTACTGATACATTGTACAACATAACTTCAAGCTTTCTTAAATTTTAATCAGCACCACTGATGTTGCGGGATTCATGCTGTAAACCTCATATCTCCAGTTCTTTTAGCAAATTCCACAGTACCAAAATGTGACATTCAAGCGCTCATATGGGTGTTTAGAAACCTCAGAGCTCCGAAATCTAGGGCGGATATAGATCTGAGATTCAGAAGAGTATATCACTGAACCCCTCCAGTTTCAGTCTGAGAACTGCTCTGGATTCCACTACGTTCCCTTGGAATTCCTCCTATGTCAAGAATTATGGCCATTGCGTATGACTCATGGGCTGCATTGGAATTGCCAGGGATCTGCGAGGCAATTTGTTGAAAGGAAGGGTCCCAGCGGAGCTGCTCGACAGCTTTCCCCGCCTGACGTTCCTGGACTTGTCGCTGAACTATTTCACGGGGCCCATCCCGCAACCGCAGAACGCCACCTTCGAGTACGACACATGGAGCAAGAATTGCTTCACGGCGGAGTCGAGCTCCTGCCATCTCGCCCCGCAGATGAGACCCATCGCCGACTGCCAGCAACAAACCTCGTTACAACTTCACCCGTGCGAGTCCTGGACGCGCACGCACCTCCTCCTGCTCATAATCGTCATCCTCGTCTGCCCCATTCTTATCATCGCCATCCTCTCCGGCATAGCCATTCACAGCTGCCGATCCCGATCAGTACCAGCCCTGGAGCCCTTCTGGCAGCTCCGATCCAGCTCGCTACGCATACCGGACGGCCCCACGTCGCCCGAATGTCGACAATTCACGTATCCGGAGCTCAACGCCGCAACGAACAGCTTCCACCACAGCGCGCTCGTAGGCGCGGGCACCACGGGACGCGTCTACCAGGGGAAGCTCGCGGACGGCACTCATGTTGCCGTCAAGCAGCTGAACACGCGCAACAGCGGCATGCTCGTTAACGACGAGTTCTGGCACGAGATCAAGGCGCGCGGCACCATCCTCCACCGAAATGTGGTCCCCTTGCGCGGCTACTTCAAAGGCGACGACCCGCTCCTGGTCTGTGAGTACATGCCCAACGGCTCCGTTCTCGACGCGCTTCGAAGCGACAAGACTGCGTTGCGGTGGCCTCGCCGCTACAGCATAGCTCACGGCGCGGCCGTCGGGTTGGAGTATCTTCATGAGCACTGCCGACCGCCCATCATCCACGGCAACCTCAAGCCCAGCAACATCCTCCTGGACCGAGACTACACGGCGCGTGTCGGACACTTTGGATCCGTGCGTGTGGCGAAAGTCTCCCAGCGGGCTGTGGTCACGTCATTGGGCTTCGTGGACCCAGAGTATGGGGTGACGGGACGATTGACCGAGAAGAGCGACGTGTTCAGTTATGGGATGCTGCTGCTGGTGCTCGTGAGCGGCAGACGAATGCTGGAACAGCAGCCTTCAGGCAAACCGCAGCTCCTCACATGGATGCAGCTGCTGGCGAAAGCGGAGCTGGCGGAGCTCGTGGATCCCCGCCTGCAGGGCAACTTTGACAAGCATGAAGTCAGCTTGTGTGCGCAGATTGTGCTATTATGCACTCGCATCCAGCCGGAGCTCCGGCCGTCTATGTCCGAGGTGCGACGCATTCTGGAAGGCACCATGCAGGTTCCCATCTCCGGCAGCTTGGACACGCCCCGCTCGCACTCCGGCTCGCACACCAGCTTTATCTCCGTGAGCCACTTCTCCGGCAGCTTCTATGGCACCAGTGGCAGTCTCTAGTGAGCTATCACGTTCGTTGCAATCCATGCAAAAATCTTGATCCACAAGGCGCATGTTACATGATTAGTAGTGGAAATGTCTCTTCAGCGGGGATTGCAACCAAGCTTCGGTAGGGGACAGGCACTACTGTGCAGGGGAAAAGTAAGTGAGTGCTACATTCTTGTTAAGGCGTGAAATTACAGTCACAACGATCAACATTTAGAAAAGTCAAAACTTTTGTATTTCTAGGAGCCTCTCCTTGATTATGCAAAATTTGCGTCAAGCTGCCACAGAGGCCGAGAGTCATCCTGCCGCTGATGCACAATTCCTTTCAGGAAGCAATAAGAGCACATGTTTTGCCGGCAAATTTGAAAGATTTTGAAAGAATGTGGAGTAACTAGAGGAACGCTGAAGATTTTGAGAAACCATTTATCTTGTTGAAATTATTGTTGAAACCTGTAGCAAGTGAGTTGATATGTGAGTAATGTGTACTAGCCGTGAACTGTCGGTCGTTTGACCTGTCGGGACTAAGTTCTCATCAAAAGTGATAACGTCAATTTCGTTAATTGGCGATATTCCATTACTTTCGCGGTTCAGACCACATGGCCCGAAACCAAAATCTATACCTGTCCTATACCAAATTTGGATTTTTCAGAAAAACACACTTGTAAATTAGATTGCTCTTGATGTTAACGAGATGCGACTGTTGCAAACAAAATCGAGCTAATGGCGTCCGGGCACGCACCCTTCCTGAAAAACTAGGCTGCGGGTTTGTTTGTAGAGTACATGTTGCGGAATTGTCACTAAAAATAATCTATTGCAAACTTTTCTATGAAAAAATAATGACACCCAGTTGGTTAGATTCTCTAGGCAGGCACTTCCCGGGTAAATATGAAGTCACCTGCATGTTGTTTAGCGTAATTCAATGTTCACCACCTATGGTAGAGCCTGCAAACCTCCCCAGTCTGTGAAATCAGTCTCATGGAGAGTGACCCACGAGGTTCCTAATTCAGTCCATTTCAGCTGAAAGGATGGGTCTATCCGTCTATTTACACTATTTGGAAACTATAAAGGCTGTGCCATGCCGTTGAAGGAACATTCTTTCCCTTCAAGAGAAGTGCGGAAGCTAGACAATGATCTAGTGTAAGAATTTTACAAAAGAGACGAGTTTCAACTATTTGAACTCGTGAAAGATATGGTGATGATTTCATTCTGTTGCGAATTCAAGAGCCCGATTCTGTCTGCACCCGGCTCAATCCATCCAGCGCAGGAGATGGAGCAGCAGACTGATGTTGAAATGCAAATTGCTGAGAGGAATTTGAGGCTGATGATATTCTGTATTCTCTTAAGTCCCTGGCCCTAATCTGGAATCAGTAGGACAAACATAGAAAGTAAGCAGATGCAACCAAATAATGGTTAACTTGGATAAATACCGTACATGAAAACTGCCTTCGGCAATCTATGGCTATGATTTTTTATTTTTAAAAATGTCTTTTAGTTTAGAGGCAGACATTAGAACACATGATTTCACTGTCCTCATGCAAACATTAGAACAGAACGGTATTATCTGTACTACCTTGTTTGTACCTTGTTTTAATACACTGCTCTTATTGTACATAACATTATTCAAATACGCTGATTCATTCCAAGACTAAAAAGACAGAGACCAATATTCTATCTCTATTAAATGGCTAAAATTTCAACAAACAAGTATCCAATGTTTAAGAAATCAGTTTGGGGAGGTGGGGTGGGGTGGTTTGAAACTATAAAATGGGGAGGGTAGGAAACCGACTGGTGATCTAGTACAGGTCATATCAACAAAAGTAGCAACAAACCTAAATGACTCCGGAACACACCCTTGGCTCCCAAAGAGCTTACTATTGTTATGTGAGTGATCTATATTGTTCCGTAGGATTATCTGTTTTTCATCTTTAGGTTTGTTTTAATTTCATTGTGTTTCAAATTGTGTACTTCCTTCCTGATAACCAGGATTAGCAAACCCGATGTAGATCATCTTCGGATTCACGTCTTGTATTGAAAACAAACGGCTCTACAAACCCTAAACCCTACACCGTTCGTTTCCAGACTTGTGAGCTGGTGCAAACCTTTCAGCAAGAGTGGCCGAGTTTTCATCGAAAAGCTCTTCCATGGGAACTCCAGTGCCGGTACTTTTCGCAGACCGAGTCCGTCGCAAGAATTTCATTACCATCATTTGCTTTCGGATTGCGGGGGCAAAAGAGCGAGAGGCTCGGCCCCGAGGAACAATATCCACCACCAAGCACGTGGTGTCATCTCGCAAACCCTGAGTCTTTATTGCTTCCTGAACAGCCAACCCAGCAGCATGTACGTCAAATTCACGCCCCTTCAGTGCCCACCCAATCAACATGTAGAATTTACTGGTCCTAGGCTACTGGATACCAGATTGAAGGCCTGGAGACCTGAGAGAGGTCCGTCAGACAGTCAGATCTTGGAGATCTTTACTTCTCTGCTCAGGTCCTCAGGAATGTCAGACCTCGGAGATCTAAGGTAACTTAACTGGGAGGATTTGGGCTGTTAGCCCGGGTTTAGCCTCATCATTACGGTAATCTCTTCAAGAAATAGGGAAATTTCGTCTTCTTTTTGTGCAGGGCTAATTTTACTGCCCCATTTTAAAGACGCTAACCCCAATCTCCACCGTTCTAGTCAGCATGAGCAAAGGTCTAATCCTCGATCCTTCCAGTGTTTATAGATTTCTGTGGACCATATTTCTCTTTTTCAACAGCAAAGTTCAAAGGGGTAATGAAAGTGACGAGAGAAGCTTATGGCAAGCTGGCAAGCAAAATGGCAGAGTCCCTGGCAACTCTGAAAATATTCTATGTCGAAATCAGAGAAAAGAGGGCGCGCTTCTCAAAAGCACACACCTTGACGACATTCTTCGCAGCGACCTCAGGTTGCTTTTCACCACGACAGACCTTGGCAGCTCTTTCAGAGGTGAGGGCATCCCAAACTCCATCCGAGGCAATGATGAGCCTGCCTCCTCCAGGTGAAAGCTGGTCCAAACCCCCACCAACAATCAAGGTTTCATCTCTTGAATTATTAAGCTCTAAAAAGGTACATTCACACCAAGGGAATGTCTTATCAATTCGGATAAGGACAAAAAGAGCCACCAAAGATTAAGGGGCGATATGGTTCATGATTCCGTTTCCCTCTGATTTCAAACCTCCATCAAGGGGAGGGTATTTCATCCCTTTCAAAGGTAAAATAACCATCTCAGTGTAAATGCATTCTTAGCGCTTGATTAAAAAACAATTAGTCCACTTTGGAAGCTCAGACAGTCAGACCCAGTTCTGGTAACTTCAAAAATATGTATTTATGTTTGTTAAAAAATCCCAGACATAGTTTCTTCAATTTATCAATACATCTAAGTAGGCGTTTTCGAAATTTTGTAATTTCAACCACATAAATTTGTAATTTTGTTATCACATCCGAACTGGGTTACGGAGTATCCCTGTGTACTTCAGAGCTCCGCAAGCTCATTTCAAAGTACTAGCTTCCTCGTATAGAATTTTCATATTAAAAGTCCGATAACTTATTCACAGAACACAAGTCATGGACTCTAAAACCCTATCTTGTGCTCGTGTCCTTTACACATTTCTAAATTATACATTTCATCGCCTACCGGTACAGAAAATATCACTTTTGACCATTTCGGTTCTTACAGGTTGGCTCTAACCGTATGATGCAAATAGCAGGATCGTTGATTGTGAACGAGAAGCTACGAACGAAAGAACCAACTCAAGACGGACTCAGCTGGCTCACCTTGATCTGCTTCACATGGGGTACAGGCACGATACATTGACCAGCATCGATGTCTCCAATGGTCCTCGACAGGCAGAGACCACCTGGCCATGCTCTCAGTGGCCCAATCTAGAACACAGAAACAAACCAGTAAACTCAATAAGACACTTCCTTGAATCACCGACACGATATCAAAGCAGAGTAGACTGAGTGCAGAGGATTAGGTGAAAGAGTAGCCAAGAATGTAATTATATACATGGAATGAGTATTTTTGAGGACAATAATAAACTTCAATTTAAACTAATTTAACTTCAATTTAACTAATTGTGGATTTTTTTTTGCTAATTATCGATATTCTCTATAAATTAAAATGTATTGGTTGGCAGCTAACACTTGTCTATTGTTTATTTGTTTTAAATTCTACTTGATCCAAAATGATGATTTTGGTCCATTTTTACTCAGAAATTCACATTTGGACTATATGTATATCATATTTTCATCATTCAATTACAGATGTGATATTAATTCTAGGCTATAGATTTGTCCAGAATAAGTTAAAATTGATCTTAATAGCATTAAAAATCTAATTATATGAGTTTTTTTAATACATGTATTATAGGTCGAGCTACCCAACTTTGGGGGCTTTTTAATAAAAAATCTAATTTTGATTGGAGGGAACCTTTTATTATGAAAATTTTAAAACTATGCATAAATGTTTCAATTCTTCATATATATTGCGAGCTTTTTTTCTAATATGACCGTTGTATGCAACTCAACATTTTTTACATTTAATTTTTTTAATTTGGTCTTCACCTAACTTTTTAGCCTCTTTAATTTGATATAATTTTTACAAAAGTCATCCTCTAATCTGTTTTAATGTTGATGACCCATGCGTATAATATAAGAGTTGTGTACCCGGGGTTGAGACTCACATAGGGAATCACATGAGACCCTTGAGTGCAATTTAGAACCACAATTGTGACTGAGTTTAATTTAGTATCATTATCTAGAGAGCGTTCAGTATTGATCACTTAGAAAAATAGATACCTCACATCCATATGGATGAAGCCTAGCAACTTGGCCTCCCATTGCTACGACACGGTCTCGCCTGTGCAACACATCACTCAGATACTGTATTATGATTGAGCTCACAATTCCACAAGCTTAGTGGAGAGAGCGGTTTTAACCTGGAGATCTATACAGCTAATTCTAAGAATGCACACCCTACTCAATAGATAATAAACCTCAAATGTCATCAAAATGATATATGTCACAATTTCAGGTTTCAGGTTTGTGGAATATCGCCAATTTAACGAAATTGACGTTGTATCCGTTAAATTGATGAAATCTTCCTCAAATTTTGTCAGATCTATGTCATTCCTACCTAGAAACCCATCTAGGAAATTATATTTTCAACACTAGAAAAAAATGAAATAGAACTGCGGGAAACCGGTCCTAATTTTCAGAGCTCTGGACAGTTGAAAGTCTTCGGTTTCAGATATCTGGGCACTTTAGCGCTCTGAAACTCGAAACTATAATGAAAGTGACCATTAATGAAAAAGGTGTCCTATGAGAATTATACAAGCGGCATTATTGCGTCCCATACAAAAGATCTAGTATGGGAGGAGCCAAACGTACTCTTCATCATTGGTGTCGAATCGGTGGTCAATCGTCAAGGCAGTGACAGTTCCTTCTGCGTCGAGAACACACCGCGAGTCGCCCACACAAGCCGCAGTGACGGTCCATCCATCCACTATCACGAGTGTTGCGGTGGTCCCGGAGAATATACCTGAATTGAAGTCCCCATATGATTGTTTAGTTCCTGTCAAACTTCTCCAAATGAATACTCAAATACTAAACCTGTGACTAATTCACTGTCAATGTAGTCGGGCCGAATCGAAGGGCAAGCGACGGCATGTAATTTACTCTCTTTCTGCAATGAAAACATAGACTTTCATTTGCATCAAAACATTCGAATAATAATAACGCCGAAGGTACCTCTAAGGGTCCCGTATGTTGGTATGTGGGGTACCTTTTGATCGCCAGTCCTTGTCAGTTTTCACAAACCCGGACACCATCGCTCGCGGCAGAGCTGCCAACCACTCGTCGCGGCTGAGTCCGGAGGGAACCGCACTCACCACGTTGTTCAACAGGTTTTCTTTGGTGAACACGGCCGCAGCTGCTCCATTGTGACCGTCCAAAACCTGCGGAAGGTTCAAAAAAACACGCACCCTTCATTAAAGCTCTGCTTCAGATTATAATATGCTTCACTCCTAAACCATACAATATTACTCAAAATATTACCCTTATAAAATCCAGAGAACCTTGCATCCGTTAAAACGGCTCATTTCAGTGAATTCGGCGCAGTTTCAGTCGGCCTACTGAAACTTCGGATCTATTGCTCAGCAAATGGCAAGCTCTATTAAAGGGTGTTGAAGTTGCTTAAAATGAAGCTAGATTTTTTGCATGGGTCTTACGTAGTATTCATAGGTCTGCACCATTGAAGATCCTAGTTTTCGAAGCTCTGGGCACGTGAAGATAACAATTTGGGAGTTCTAAAACAAGCCGTTATTAACGAACATGACTATGAAGCGGCTACGAAAGGCGTACCGCAAAGGCGTCGTAGGTGGAGGACCCATCGCTCGAGATCCGCTGGCAATAGGTCTTGATGATGACGAAGTCCTCCTCCTTCCGCGCTTGAAGCGCTTGGCCATACGACACGGAGGGTTTGTTGTTGTCGACAAGAGCAGGTTGGATTGAATCCGTGTCGAACAAGGTTGTCAAAGCCAACATGTGCTGGGCACGTCGACCTGCAATAAGGCGATCTTGGATATAGCCCATGGTATTTTGAAGCGGCGCAAAAATCAACATAACAGCGTATTCGAACTTCATCAACTGCTATCTAAGTGAGCGTCACACGATATGCTCAGTGCTGATTACCCCACAAGCCTCCGGATATTGCAACCCCCTGAAATCATCATGTTTCAGATACTTGCACTGTTAGAACGGGAACGAAACGGCCAGTTCGACCTTCTGTTGATTAGATTAGTTAACTGCAGTTGACAAACGTTGCACGACTTCAACTAGTAATAGTCTATCTAGATCAAATACCGATCAGTCCCAGTCCAAGCACTATAGTAACTCTTTTTCTTCGTCATGAAGTTAATTGTTAATTTCTAACGCTCGAGGGCTAGTAATCCCGCCATCTCATGTAGAATATGAACTGGTGCTACCCACAAATTTGGTCAGTGACAACACCGCCTTTCCGATTACTACTAGTCTCAACGAAATTGCCGAAAAGGCGGATTTGAAGGTGCTGCCAATATCATGCTTCCGGAGGAATTTTGAACTCGGGCGAAAATTTCGGTACATTCAGGTTGGTCGTAACTAACCAGAAAATCATTCTAGTACCAGCACCTTCAGTCGAAGGCCCCAGATTCAACTGTTCCAGTGTTCCATTGAACTCTACCTAGTACAACACAAACCCCTGAAAATTTAAATTCCCCCCAAACCATGGAGACAGTGTAGTCTGCAAAAAACTCTCTCCGACCTTCTGAAGAGACCTGCTGAAAGCTAGGAGACGTTTCCACTTTCCACCATCTCAATATGCAATCTAATCTCGGTACGGTTCGAATAAGATAATTGCAAACAAGGCCTAGCTAGCCATTGGTCGAGATCTCTCTCACTTTCACCATTCTAATCGAAGCACGACGAAGAAGCTAATGGTTCGGAAGCTAACGAAAGAATTGTGGGGGGGAGTTCTACTACTACCTGGCGAAGCTCCGGCAAAAGCGCGTACAGTGAGCCGCATCCTAGACGAGACACAACAGCAATTCTTCAACTTCTTCCTCATTGGCTTCAACGCCTTCGATTCTCTCATGCCCCAGATTGAAACCCCCGCTTCCTGTTTCCGTATTCCTCACTTGCATCACCGCCCCAAATTCCCAGTCCAAACCATGATCGCCTCCTGGACAAGGGGCAACCCTGAATTTCCAATTCTGCAACCGTTGTTGGATCACTGTAAGTGCACACTCTAGCTAGCGCGTTGCCTAACTTGCTGTACTAAATGCAAGCAGGGCTGGAAGCAGCGAATTGTTCGACGCGGGAAGACAGTGGCTGACTGCGAGGATTCTCGTGACTGGAGAAGCGGATTCATCGGAAGCTGGGACCCTGGGCTCTATAAATACGTTCTTAGGAACAGCAGCCACATATTCTAGACCCCCTGGCAAGTTACTCTAGGGGGAGTAGGGGGCCGGGTTGGCCGGGCAGTTCGGAGGGACGCGAATAACGGCCCAATCTTTACTGGGATGGCTCGGGGCAATGCCGGGGCTCTGGCTTCTGGTACGCGGTTTTGTGGCTTTGGGTTTCTCTCTGAGATCAGGCTTGTCATTTCCCTGCCACCTTTTGGTAAGTTATCGAGATTCTTGTTTGTGGGGATCTTGAAGATCGGGGTGGATTGACCCCCTCGCTCGGCCCTACCAGGGGGTGCATGTAAAAAAAACAGCCCCCTATTTTGGGCCGTTGCAGGGTATATTCTTGACTTCATTTGACAAATTTGGGGTCTCTGATCGCAAATATGAATTCAAAATTTGCAAAAAAGTCATGTGCAAAAAACAGGGTTTGCCCGCGGGGCCGAGCGAGGGGGTCAATCCACCCCGGCCATCTTGAACTGGGTTGCCCAGGTTGGAGTGTTCAGTGTTGGACCCATGCAATGAGGTTCCAAGTTTCCAATACCTCTGAAATTGGACTCGATCCGTCTCCCAGCCGCATAAATATCTTCACCCAAGGAAAAGAGAAAGTGTCATGTCCAAATGAGCCACTGCTTTCTAAAAATGGGCTGTGCATCAGGCAATGTAATCCAACGGGTTTCTACAGTAAGCTAATACGTGTGTTCAGCGGCAGATCGATTTGAGCAAGAACGGAACTGGCACGCCAGAGGGACATGAATCAAGTGCTGAACTCTTTCAAGTTATTTGATATACATCATAGTGGTAGTAAGTTAAAAATTGAACAGAGAGTTCTCCCATTCTCTCAAACGCCAATTAGACCCTTGCATTCAATTCAAACTGGTGAGTCAAACTAAAGTTACACAAACACCCTACTACGATTGTTGCGACAATGAATACACTAAAAGGAGTCGGAGTTCGTTTTCTAAAAGTATATTTTTTCCGCTTCCTCTCAGTGAAGTGAGGGAGTCATGCACAAGACCAAAAGAGATTCCCATAATTAAGGCTTACTCTTATTAAGATCAGGGTGGATTGACCCCCTCGCTCGGCCTTACCAGGGGTGCATGTAAAAAAAAAGCCCCCTATTTTGGACCGTTTCAGGGTATATTCTCGACTCCATTTTACAAATTGGGGGTCTCTGATCGCAAATATGAGTTCAAAATTTGCAAAAAAAATAATGTGCAAAAACAGGGTTTGCCCGCAGGGCCGAGCGAGGGGGTCAGTTCTCCCTAGCCTCTTATAGTCTTATTAACCCATAACAATGGGTAACAATGGGCAATAAAAAATTTCAGCGTTTTCCCTCCGGAACAAGCGAGGGGGTCGGTCACTCGGTCCCCCCATTCCAGACCCAGTTGCAAGTGCATCTGGTAATTAGCACATTATGTAGCATTAGCTGTAGCCCAGTTAACTTAATGATAGCCCATAGTACAGTAAGTTATAACTTAGCAATTTCACCAACCTGGCCATTTCATCCAATGCCTTGTCTCTCTCCCTCCTTATTATAGCAAACTGCCCCATGGGCCCTTGATATCTCTGGCATTCCCAGCTGGCATCTCCCTTCAGGTGGCCAAATCTGGTCAATTTCGTAGTAGATGCCGCTGACTTCTCCAATGCTATTTGTTGATTGGCACATGGTCCATTTCTTTTTTAAAGGAGGGCCACATCAAGCCTCCAATAATACTGAATGGGAAGATGCTGAATTCCCAACCAACCCTCCACTATTGCACTATTGGCATTTAATAAGGCGACCTTCAAACTGAAGGATTGGGGGCCCAACTGACGTAAAATACTGAATCTGATAAGGTAACTACACCTAAAATGGACCGAATAAGATCCGTGGCATAGTCCATATGCTGTAGAAAATGAATAACATTTTTTGCACATTGTTGAAGGACTATGAATCAAATTGCAAGTGGTTCCATAATTTTTTGATGAATTGTGAATTAGTTACAAATTTTCAGAGATTGAAGGTGTAGGGTGCTAAAAGTGTCATTTAGGTGATGCCAAAATGAATTTGATGCACATGAAGAAATGATAGTAGAGAGAAGTTAACCCCTAAAGTCCCATTGTCCCCTCGGGGGAGAAAATGGATTTTGGGCAGGCTCCTACGGTCTCAATATTTTTTGTGATTTTTTGAATTTTTTTTTTGAAGATAGAGAATCACATTAGTTTTCTGAAAATGTAAGTTTTATTTCAATTGGTGCCCGGGAGCAAAAGTTATGGCACAAAAACCCCAAATTTTAGTTTGGCAGACAAAAAAAAATTCTCAAAAAAAATTTAAATTTAAATTTTTAAAATTTAGTTTCATATAGATTTTATTTTTATTTACATGGAAAGCTTTTATTCATTCCATTTGGATTTGTTATGCAAAAGTTATGGTCAATCTTATTTTTCGGGCAATTAGAGCATCTTTTTGAAAAAATAACTTGTGGGATTCATTTCTGAACTCAATTTTAACAATTTAAAAAAAAAAGGTTTCACAAGGTCAAGATTTCTTTCTAGAACAATCTCACCGTTGAGATTAGTATATTTAAATTCTATCTCAGAGCTATTAATGATTTAATTTTTCCTTCAATCTTGAACCTACTTCTACTTAACAATTTTTTAGTGAGTGAAAACTAAGTGTTTTTTTGTTTTTTTAAATCCTAGATTCTCAACTCAATCCTTCATCATACAAAATTAGAAATTCAAAATCATTAGAGCAAAAAATTTAAGTTAAAAAGGTTCAATGCCAAAAAATGTAGTTGAGCAAGGTACAAAAAAACTAGATTCCTTTACTTTAAATGAAAATATCTTGCAAAATGGACCACTTGTAGAGTTGCCACCTCCACAGTTCTATTAATAAAGTTGCACACTACTCAAGATTCATTTAACATTTGTCCTTGCCAGCACACCATTTTGGGAATCCTCTCTGTTTATTTTTCCTTCAAAAATAGGGGTCAATTTTTAGGAGCAGTCCATTTTAGGTGTAGTTACCTTATTTGTAAGCAAATTGAAGAAAGGGACAGATAAATTGTGGACTTTCATCTAGAAAAATAAATCAGAAACAATAGAAAGTCATTATATACAATTGCACACATACATAGATAGATAATACTCCATATACAATATTGTATGTATGGAGACAACAAAACTTGAGTTGAAATCCATAACAAAATTTCTCAACCAACTTGACAAGGTGACTAAAGGGGTGTACTTTCAAAATGGGTCCAAACTGCCAAGAACTTGAGCAATTTGTTTGCTCATTTTTTCTTAACATTAGATAGAATGTAATTGTAGGATCTTGTGGTTTACAGTGAGAGTGAGCACCTTAAAAAAAGTTTAAATTATTTGACCACATAGCTTAGTGGATATTTAAGTTTGAAGTTTTATTTGGGTCAATGGGAAAACAAGGCAACACGCTTTAAAGGAGCATATTTTAGTGAGAATATTTTGAAATGATGATCTTTTGTGCTCAATGAAAGACAAGAGAGTTGATAATGCCCATCTAAATTTTAACAACATTTTGGTCATTTTGTAATTTTTGGTGAAGCGTGCAATAATGCAATATAGGGTAGTCACTAAAATGAGAGTGTAGGAGGAGGCTTAAAAACTGCTCAGGCATTAAGAAGTGTCCCTATAAAAGTTTTTGAAATAGTGCTGAGGGTTCTGGAAATGGAACTAATTGAGTGGTGATAAACTCCAATCCTTAGTGTGTGGTTTTACAGAACTTAGTAGTTAAAAGGACTGACATGAATGTTTGACCTTTGCTTATACTAGACTTTTGTTAATCCCTAAGGTTTCTTGAGTATGTTATCACAAAAACGCTCAAAAACTGCCATTTTTAGTACAAGTATCAAATTTTTGAAAAATATCATTTTTGGACACATGTAATTGTAGGATCTTGTAGTACACTAGATTGAAAAGATGTGGAAAAAAATTCAGAAATTTTCACCGTGTAGATTGCAAGATATTAGCATTTGAATTGACAAAAATCCTTTTTTGGACCTTGCAAAAAACAGGTTAATTCTTCAAGGCAAGTTGGCTACATGATTGAAAATTTTCAGATCATTTGGAGTTGTACAACACATAAGAAAATAATAATGAGTAGAAGATGTAGAGAATGATTCAAAATACAAAATTATAAACAATTTATTTTTGAAATTGAAAAAAAGACCAATACCAGTGGTTGAAATGTCTTAATAAGCAATCTACATCTTATGTTTTTATTTTTTTCCCAAAATATTGAAAATTGAGTAAAATAAAGGACTTCAAAGTTTATTTTAGAGTAGAAAATCCATAACTTCCCGCCAACTAAAACACCTCATAACTTTTGACTCATTGATCAAAATGGAATGATTCAAAGCTTTCTATCAATTCTATGAACATATAAATCTAAAAAATTGATTTCAAATTTTTATTTTTGAAAAAAGTGATTTTTTCAAATCTGCCCGGACTGCCCGAGTTCGGAAACAAATCACATATTAGGCCATAACTTTTGACTCATATTTTCAAATGTCCTGAAATTTAGTGTTCATGAAAGATATTCCTCATTCACACCTTCTATTAAATTTTGGGCCAAAAATATGAAAATCTCTAGTCACATGTACTTGCCCAAAATTTCTATGTTGCCAAAAAATACAACTTGGTCCTTTAGGGGTTAAGAGCATCTCCAACATTTCTTGCTATATGTGGCTGGCTTGAGTTTGGGCATGGCCAGGAGCATTTGCCTCCCCTACCGTAAACACCAATGATGCTAGCATGTGAGCCTAGAAATGCGAGCCTATGAGCTTAGGTGTAAGTAGGTATTAAATACCTTATAACCATAGAAGGTGCTTATAACATAGGTACCTATAACATAGACACCTATAATATAAATATTTTATAACCATGGAAGGTACCTATAATAAAAGCACCTATAATATAGACATCCTATAACCATAGAAGGTATTTATAACATAGGTATCTAAAACATACACCTATAATATAATTATCCTGTAACTATGAAAACTGCCTATAATATAGGTACCTATAACATAGGAGCCTATAGTAAGAGCTTAGGCTCATGGGCTCAAGATCCTAGACTCATATACTAACAACTGTGCCGCAAACATTGGCACGGAAGAAAAGTGTCCGGGCTTGCCAAATACAACACTCGAAACACTAGTCTACTGGTCCCATTGGTTGTTGACTTCATGTACTTGTTTAAGTTGTGATCCTTTTCAATAGTGTTGATTGGGTCTAGTATATTAGATGACGTGACAACTTTTGTAATGAATGAGCGTGGCGGAAATGAGTGGGGAGTAGTGCCAAACCAGAGGTGAGAGCATCATTTAGAGCCTAGGGGAATCCATTTCCCAATCCATGTTTGAGGGGAATAGGTAGCGATGCTCTAATAAATAGAAGCTAAAAATAGATTGCAATTACTACAACATAAAAAATTTGTATCAATGCCGTATGAACTTCCAATGGATAGTTTAATACCTTCCATAAACTTTGTAAGGCATGTTATTAATCGCTTTGTGCAACAATTTTCTCTATTCAAGCGCCTCTTTCTATTCATTATTACTATATCCTAGGAGCATAAATAGCACCCTATGGACCATTGACATCAAAAAATCGCATTTAATTCATTGTGATTGCTAAAAGCCTCATTAGAATTAGCACTTCAGCATTTTTCATTTCTCTTTCTATCCGGGATATGAAAAATAAAAATTTGATCAGTAGTTTTGTGCACACAAGCTTGCTTTCCCTTAGATAAATGCTTTGTGAGCCTTCTATCTTAGTGTTTGTAAGAAAAACAAGAATGGACACACTTGTCTTTTTCTTGGGCTCTTTGGATATGCCCTTTTGAAGTGGCAACAATTGCATTGGTTGGCTCACTTTTTAGTCCATGCCAAAATTGAACCAAAAAAAACATAAGCTGTAAACTATACTACACTACTCAACTTTAAAAAATTCCATAAGGTGGAGTCTAACGCAAAATTTGATGAAACTACCACCATTGGATTTACAATGCAATTTATTTCTAATATATAATAATTTTTAATAAAAATAAATCAAAATTTGAGAACGAAAGATAACAAAAGAGGAGTAATGACCAAAAAATAGTCACTTGGGTCATTAGGGGTTACATGACCCGGGACATGACCCTAAACCCCTGAGAAGTCCCATGGACACATTTTATCCATCATAACCTTTGAAATTAGTATTACACTTGTTTCCATGCCATATTGGAAAAAAGAAATTGACTTAGAAACTATAAGCATTGAAATTGTTGAATACACTATCCACCCTTGCACACATTGACCAATCAAATTTGACTTTGAAGCCTGCATGTCATGTGTGGCAAGCCATATTCATTGTAGAAGTGGATTTAGTAGGTTGAAACATTTTCCAAAAATGCAAAAAAATACTTTTTGTCAATGATTTTCTCAAAAAACAAACCCCGCTTAAAGATTAAACATAGCTAAAACCAAAATGTTTAGCCAATGCATTTTAAATTGGGATGTAGATAAGCCATATGAAAAGGATTTTTTACATTAATTTTTTAAATAACTAAATTGGAGTTAGAATCGGAATAAGATTGTTTTAGGGTAATTGCAAATTGTCTAAGGCAATTGAGTCTTTGGCATAAATTTTGAGTAATAAGAACATTGTCTCAGAATTCCTCAGAAGACGAGCTAGTTCAACGGGCTGGGGTGAACTGGCCCCTTGCTCGTCCTGCCAAAGTCCATCCAGGGGGGTATATAAAAAAAGCACCCTATTTTGTGCCATGTAAAATCTATTTTCTTCAACCTCCTCAGCTAATTTGGAACCTCTGATTGCAAATATGAATTCAGAATTTGCAAAAAAGTTCATGCATGGAAAATAAAAAATTTCAGGGTTTACGAGCGAGGGGGTCAGTTCACCCCAGCCGTTCAACGGGCCGAACAGTCACTGGAACTGAAGGGATAGTCTGAACAGGCCGAACAGTCACTGGAACTGGAGGGGTAGTCTGAACAGAAGGCGAGGGAGCTATTATATCTGGCGGCACAGAAATTGGCTCCGATGGGCTTCGGTCTCTTGGTTTCAATGAATGAAGATCAGAGACAACCACTTCTTCCAGAGCTTCTTCCAGAGCTTCTTCAGGATTCCCTAAACTCTCAGACCTTGACGTTGGATTCGGGTTAACCCAAACAACTTCCACCCTCTCGGGCCTTACTGTCCTTTCCTCTCTTTCATCGCTGGAGTATCTGTCTAGATGCTTATATTATACCGTCATCAGGCATTTGATCGTTCTCACAAAGTGCAACCGATCATCCGCGTCACTAACAATGGGCTGCGCTTAAGAACCAAAAACAACAGGAGTATCAACATCTTCATCCCTCACATCAGGACTTAAACTCGACGGACCCTCGAATTCTTCCTCATCCAGGAAAAAGTAGAATGGTTTCACTGGAACTGGGCTCCTATGTTCCCCAAGGCCCTCAGAAAGTGAACGGTCTAAGCTTACTCCAGCTACTCTGCTCTCAGAAGAGAAGCTGAGGTCCCGGTATGTGCTGTTGCCATCTCAAGAGGAATACCCACGCGATCCATCTTTCCCCTAACTCCTTGGAGAATTGGTCACGCCAGGTAAAGAGGCGGCTACAACTTGTTGAAATGACATGCCTTGCGCTTCTCTCACAATACTCATTTTTCTCAGAGTCACAGTATTGGCGGAGATTGATAAACGCCCTCTTCGGCTGTAGTTTGATGGTAGGACATTTGGAATAGTGTAGAGAGTTATTCGGAACCAGCACTTGCACGCTTTGGGAGTGTGTGGCACTCTCATATGGTCGATTATTTGTTCATCGTACCATGCCTAATTTCCCCAGCCATTAACACCTGGTATAAGAAGACAAACCCACGAATCTCAGGTCAAAGAACGGGAAAAGCATATTAATACTGAATTACATGTTTTACGACAAAGACTATTGATATTGACTCCTCCACACAGCTATGCACTCAATGAATTTAGAATAGGAGCGCCGATAAGTTCACTTGCCGGATGACAATACGCAGGAAGAAAGATGAAGGACAAGGGGTGGGGTGAGTCGTACTGGAGGCTTGTCGTCTGAATGCGGGTGTTGAGTCATCACGCACACATCGATCCCCGGAACAATCCCATAGCAATCACTTAAATTTGAGGTCCTACAGCGTATCCGGAGATGATTTAAAGGTACCCACTGGTCGCTTTTATCGGTAAACCTTTGATAATGAACGTAGTATTTATCACGATTCCTCTTCAAAATCGTAACATCCCACCACGAACCATCGCAATATGCTTCCAATTCTGTTTCAAGAATTTATTTTTGAGCCATAAAACTCGGGGAGGTCACTTAGAGTGTCCATTAGAAACCACGTGCGATCAAAACTTTGGACCTCCTATTTACTTTTTGAATTTTAAATAAAATTAAAAAAAAACAAACATGAATAGATTTTCCTACTTTGAAAGTTTATGTTTTGAATTATTGATATTTTTATTTGTTAATAATAATTAGTTACAAATTTTTGAAGTAAAAAGATACACTGTAGAACTGAAAATAACTTTCACACCCCTATATTATATAAGAAAAAATTGTCTAAAAAATGAACAAAAAATTCCTAAAAATAACTCTTTATTGAAATTTCATTTTGAGTTGAATATTGATTCAATGGTCATCTAAATGCGTTCTCTATAATTGTTTGAGTCGAAAAACATGCCATTTTAGTTCATTTTCAACCTCTTCTAGAAACCATTTCATATTTTATTTGAGTTTGAAATTTTGGCAATAGAAACCTATAGTCATTATTAAACAATGCTCAAAATTTTAGGTTGAAATTATAGTTTATTAGAAACCACTTGTTCGCACGTGGTTTGTTGTAGTAGAACTAAGTGACCTCCCCGAGCCATAAAATCCTAATTAGTAAACATGGCAAGTGGTTTTGAGTTTGTGACAAACAAGCGCAAGTCCACCAGAAGCAATACAGCTGACAACAATCAACATGATGTATACGTCCTTTTCAATCTTAAAACTTTTAAACAGGTGTACAAAGGTTAACGATTGGACCTCTAGTTTGAAAAAAATTTCAATTACACAATGTGTGAGTTTAGTGAACCAAAACAGAGACTATTTATATCGCACTAGAATAAACCCATGTTTTTTCTTACATGCCCATTATTTTTATGATGAATTTTTTTGGACATCTATTTTGACATCTAGTTGTTTTTATGTTGTTTATGATGTTCATTGGATGTTATTGTTGACATAAAAATAGCTAGATGTCAAAATAGATGTCCAAAAAAATCCGCCATAACAATACTAGGCATTTAAGAAAAAACATGGATTTCTTCTAGTGCCAATCTTTTCTTATGCGACTTCTTACCCGGCTTCTCAACAGCAGTGTCGTCCGGTATGTCTTCTTTTCCTTGAGCATTGTAACCATCAAAGCTGAAGTCGTCAGAGTAATACTGCTTGGCAATTTGGCTCGCTCCCCTCCTCCATGTGGATGTAACCATTGCAAAGGCAGATGGGAACTGCATCTCGTGAGAGACTCGCGAGGAAGACTCCACAAATGTAGAATGCTCACCACTGCCTCGTCTTTGCCAAGACAAAGGCCTCTCCCTTCCTATCCCTTTTCCTCTTGCCATAGCTAACCTGCCAGAGAGGGATTACACCCAAAGCTTAGACTTGGATTTTTCCATTTATGGGATTAGTAAGGGAATACTGAATAAAGATAAAAGTGAATAAAAAAGAGGGCTGTTGAGTTTTTCACCATCAGGGGGCAGATAAACATAAAAAAACAGATGCGAAATGCTAAAAGAACTCAAACAAGACAGATGAGAAAAAGGATATACAACGGGGTTCTGACTTTCCCCTTGCCAATATCGAAGAACAAAAGCTTGACGACTTGTAAAGTGGTTTTAAAACAATTTAATCAGCACATGACACACTTGATTGCGAGTTGAATAAGTGTCGAATCCAGGCAAGTGATTGATGCAACGACACATACTCACATAAATAACAATTCATCTCTATCTGCCATATTGAGCTGGAGATGCGAGAAGCTGGAATGGAGACGAGAGGCGCACCTTTCATCCGGACTAGGCAGACGAGACACACACCACCTGAAGATATTCTGGCGTTACCGCTCCCTCGAGTCCATCAGACATATTACTATACAGCTTGCCAACAAGTACGCCATCATTAAAAAAAGTAAAATCTAGAGCAAAGCTTCCATCCACATTCGATACCCCCCAGAACTTCAGCATCTACGGCCGATAAAGCATGTCCAGTAAACTTTTAGAAATATGTACAACAACTGCTGCGCAGTACAAGCTTAAAATGCTTACTGTCTACGAAATATTAAAACTTCATTTGTAGTGAGCTGCTCAAAATTGCTATGTTGCCAAAAAACAGTGTTTGGTCTTTTAGGAATAATTTCTAATCAAGTATCCACAGTGCTATGTGGCTTCTGTCAATTAACAATTTTCTCCCCTAAGGTTTCATTAAGGTAGCTTTGCATCACCTCATGTGGCTTCTATCAATTGACAGTTTCTTCCCTTGAGGTTTTATCAAGGTAGCTTTGCGTCACCTCATGTAGCTTCTATCAATTGGCATTTTTCTCCCTTAAGACTTCATCAAGACAGCTTTGCGTCACCTCCTAAATTAATTTCTAGTCAAGTAACCTCAATGCCATGTGGTTTCTATCAATTGACAGTTTCTTCCCTTGAGTTTTCATCAAGGTAGCTTTGCATCACTTCTTGAATTAATTTCTAATTAAGTATCCAGAATGCCATGTGGCGTCTGTCAATTGACAATTTCCTCCCCTGAGGTTTCATCAAGGTAGCTTTGCCTCACCTCTTGAATTAGTTTCTAATTAGTTATCTATCCACAGTGCCATGTGGCTTCTATCAATTGATAGTTTCTTCCCCTTAACTTTAGAGCCAATAAATGTAGAATGGATTTGTATAGTTGCCATATTTGAAAAGGTCTAGCATAATTTATGTTTATAGTTTGGTTATATTATTTTGTAGATTTTTTTGTTGATATTTTCTTCTTGTTGCTTTTTGTTTGTTTATTTTAATACCTTGTGAAGACATCCATGATCATAGAGCCAACATGAGTTCCATCAAAAAGTCTTCAATGATGCAATGTGTACAAATAAATTTGAAATTATAAAGCATATTCATGGATTATTTTCTTCATTGAAAATTGTAATATACAACATAAAGCCAAAAATAATGAAAAGTAAAACAACTTGAGGCTCCTACAAATATGGCAAATATAATATATATCATATTCTCTATAGTAATTCAATTGTATTGAAATACTTCTTTTATGATATGATTTATAATGATCAATTATGAGAAGTAACCTTTGATTCTTCATAAAATCTTTTACTTAGACTTTGTTGACAAAAAATACTTCAAATAATTGAAGCTTTAACCTTTGAGTGCCTAGGGCATGTTTGTACCAAAATCCAAACCTTTATGAACTCATTCCAATCAAATTATCACCCAAAACAAGATTCACAAAAATTGGCCATAAAAATTGGTAGTAGAGACAGACCCAAAACTACAGAGAAGGGTGATTGCAAGAAACACTTGTCCCATTTCTTGTCCCCTTAGTCTTGAACATGTGGTTTTTGGCTCATAACTTTTGCAACATGTATTAATTTTCTATAAAATTTGAAGAAAAGTTACATGTACTAGTTTTAGACATTCTCTAATTTTCTCCAATTTTTAAAAATTTATTTAATATTTTTAAACTGTCCCCGATTGGATGTCTACTTTGGCCATTTTGGAAGTTTTTAGTCCTATTTTTTATCCAAAAATGCAATTTTGAAGCTCTAAATTGGAATATAAGGACTTGTACTAAAGTTACCCAAGCTCACAAAGGATTTTTTTTAAATAATAAATTTTCCACCTTCCACATGTGCTCAAAGTGCACTACCTTTGTGCAAGTGCAGAGAATACAATTTTGGTTTCCCAGCCTAAAAATGGTAGAGAAGAAGCATCTTAATGTTAGGAAAAATGGCTTTATTTTTGAGAATTTTTTGAATTTTTTGACTAATTTCTAAAAACCAAATTCAAAAATATCTATTTTCTTGCATTTTTCCATCATGCTTTTTTTGTGCATAACTTTTAGAGATAAACTTTTTTAGACCTGAATTTTCACCCATATACTATTTTTAAAGCTTTACATATTATACATATTTTATTTTATTTAAAAAATTATTATTCCAAAAGGTCATAGTACTCTAGTACTGAAGCCTTTTTGGCCACAAAACAACATGTGTTTCATGCAACTTCATTTCTAAATGAACAAATGTTTTAACCATATCGTTGAAAAGATTATAATAATCAAACAAGGCTACCTTTCAGTTATGAAAGGCCATATTTGAGGTGCTAGGGTGCTTAAAGGTTCATCTTTATTTGACACAAAATTTCATACAAAATTCACTGAAATGGTCCCCCTAGAAACCTTTGTGCATTTCTAGGATAATATTATTTATAGTATTGCTACAACTACAATACACTAATTCATATTGATATTCAATATTTTGAATTATTAAATTTTAAAAATTTGTGTCCAAAATTCATTCAAAGTTTAATATATCTTACCTCATAGATATGTTTCTTTTTATAGAACAACCAATATACATCATCTTCTCAAGGACTTTCTAATATTATAAAAGTCATCATCCTAACTTCTATAATTATAGAGATTTATAGAAAATTTATATAATAGAATAAATAAAACAAAGCAAAATTTACACGCTAAATAATAGATATTTTTAGTGTTGCTAACTCTTAAATGACAATGACGACGACAACCTAATCATTATTCAAATCTCATTCTTTGACCAATTTTATAATTTTTGACACAAAGGGATTTTGAAATTATATATCTTTATCCCTTCAATTTCAAATTTTGTAAATCTTCAATGTACATACTTTTTGTCTTCAAACTTTTGACTATTTCGACAACATTTGCAATGGCCTTAATAAATGTATGTATTACAAAGGTTTGCAAACACTCAATATCAATTGTTTCAATATTAATCCTTGTACTAATTGAATTAGTACCGTAATCATTTGAAAAAAGGTCCCTTTCTCATTGCCATATGACATTCATATGACTTTCAATGGTTAAATTTTGTAACCACTTTAGTTGTAACTTTCATGAGAACTTCATATTATTCAAAATTTTAGTAACTTTTTTAGAAAGTAATAACTTTACAAGCATTCCAATTTAACTCCTAAAAGCCCAAGAGGTTTGGACAAAACATAAATGTGATATAAAATATAATTTCTATAACTTTTTTGAAGTTTGCATCAGAAAAGAAAATATAAAACATAAAATGTAGAAAGTAACTATATGGTCAAAATTATAAAATTATTTTTAGGTTTTCTTCAAATGAATTTTAAAATATAACTTCAAAAATCTATCAAATTTACTATTTTTATCTTTAGGATTTGAATTTTTTTATTGGTCAAAATTGTAATTTCTATTGATTTGTGAAAAAATGCATAAGATTTAATAATAAAAACACCAACACTTTCTTCAAATAGTTATTTCTCTTTTAGTTTTTGTTTGATTGTAGTGATCTTAGTTTTGAATTAATTATTGAAAGACAATCCAATATTTTTTTTTAAATTGAAAAAAAAAAAAATTGGGCCTCAAAAATGCTATTCAAAGTTGATTAGCACCCTTAAAATGGTTGCTTGAGTGCAAAGAATTAAACAAGCTTTTGAAACCTTATTTTTGATTGAAAATTTCAAACAGTTTAAAGGTTTTGTAACATGGTAACTTTAGCCATTCAAAAATTAATTCCATTATTAGTAAAAATAGTAGACATTAGTTTATGACTAAAACTAGCAATTTATATTAAGAGACTCCTTAAATGAAGTATGTAATATCAAAGTCTACATTTAGTTACTTGCGTCTATATGAGGTTAATACCCAGAAGATGCACTTATTGCATCTTTGGGATACATCGTGATTAATTGCAATATTCACTAATTGAGCTTATTAAAGCACCCCCACCCCACCTTCCATATTTGTATTTTTCAAGAAACTATTGGGATTGCAATCGATATGAGATATATGAGGATTGCCATATGTATTTCATATATGTATAAATTTGTATCCATACATTGTATGAATTTGTACGTATTCTATACATTTTCATATATATATATGTACTTCATATATTTTTGTATCTAATATTTTGTATTGGTATTAGGTAATCATATCCATATAAGTATACATATCAAGATTAACGGTAAGGGAGGGGGTTCAAATTTTTCTACTTCTAGATTGACGGTTGAAGTTCTCCAAAAAAATATTAATCAACCATTGGGGGATTCAAAGAGTGGGGAATTTTTCCCTGCTAGATCAATGGCTATAAATCTTTGATGGGGGGCCAAATGTGTATTAATCACATGGATGTGCTTGCATCTTTAGGGTTTAGGGTAGGACCTTGTATATGCTCGCTTTTCATTCAAAACAATCCTCTAAAACAAATTGGAGTTTGGCCTTGTGTACCTCTATTAGTGACAATATCAGGATATTTCTATTGATGACAAGATGTTGGGACAAATATTTGAAGATGATGTTGAAGTAGCTTTTATTTTGATGAAGCTACCAATAATGCTAACATTATGGTTGCATTACCTACAATCTAAACAATCATCCCAAAACATGTAAAAGGACAAATTTGATTTGACCTTCACAAACCAATACCATAATCCACATATATAAACACTCTACAAACAACACATACATTCATTTTCCATTAATAATACCAATTTCATTATTAGTACAAATAGTAGATATTATTTTATAAATAGTACAAATTACTTACAAAGAAAATCCTATATAAGTGATTGGAGGATCAAGACATTTCCCATGAAGGACATGAAGTTGAGATACAAATATTTTGACATTAATGGGATGTCAGGGCATAAATCATGGTAAATGAAGTGATGTTTGGTTAGCTAAAGTGATGTTGAGGAGATGTTGATCAATTGAAGTAATGTTGTAACACGGACTAATATAGTAATATGATATTCATCATGGACAATGCAAAAAGAAATATGCAATAGATTGATGAAACTAATTCCATGGATTGACACAAATAAAAAATAAAAACTATGGATGAAAAATCATCCCGTCATCCAAAAGTCTACATTCATCCAACAAGAGCAAATAGCATCCTACTCAAGTGAAAAAAGGCCTTTAATTGACAATGAGAACCAAACGTTTTGTACACATATTTGTCATGAATGCTCCAAGCACCAAACATCATTCTTACTCGAGTGAGACATGTGAAAAAGGCAACTTGTAAGTGAATTCTTAATAAATGTCTTCTTCATTTCTCTAGATTGCCTCCCTTCTTTTCATTCAACATGACTTCACCTCACCTAGAACAAATGTTTGAGATATCAATTGAAAAAGTGTTATAGTAGCATCACAATGAATCTACAATCTAGACAATCATCCGAGAACATGTATGAGCATGTAAAAAAGAATTCAAAATCAATCATTTATCATTTATAATACTTGTAGAAAATCATATATATAATTATTTTTAATAGATATATTTTTATATACATTAATATAAATAACTATGACAATTCTATTAGACACATAAAATTTGCTTTCTTTGATCCCAACATGCTGCTATTATTGGTGTAGGGCAAGATTGACATTCTTCTATCAAATATTTAATTGTTTAAGAAAAAAAAGGTTCAAAAATTACCAAGAGATTAATTATTCTTCAAGATTTTTCTTTTATATATACAAATTTTTTTCCAAAATTTTTTTTCCAAAAATTTGTCATCAATTTTTGGAATGATTTTCTACCAATTTTGTCTTACAAGTACAATATCCCTCTAGTGCATTATGTATTAACAATCCTAGATTGGGTTGATGAATTAATTAAAAATGTTTCATGTGTACATGGACTTCTTGTTGCAATCAATTCAAACTTTAACTCCTAAATTTCCATTAAAACAAATTAGTAGTCTTTGAGATTTTTAGTTGGCAATGGTGATTTGAATATTGACTTTTTCTAGCATGCAAATTAAATTGTAGAAGCATGTTATCATTGAGAATGTAGAGTTATAATTTGCTTATGCATGCAAGTGAGGATATATTTTTTATAAATTACTGACTACAATGGCCTCAAAATTTAGATTTTTGTACTTATTGAATATTGAAAAACTAGTGAAAAGTTGCAGCTTACAATTTTTTTGGCATTTGAGTCTATGACACTTATATTGTTTTTTAATGGCAGTGGCAATAAAATTCAGATTTTGGGCCATAAAGTTGGACTTTGAATTTATTTATTTTACTCAAGTTTGTTGAATTTATGGATATTTCTCGACATATTGTAGGAATCATGGTAATGCAAGGGGTACAAGCTTTTCACAAAGTAGATTCAAGTTTTGATTGTTGTGTGGTACTTGCAAATCCATACATCTACATTACTCTAAAATATATAAACTAAATTTCATAAACTAAAATATATAAACTACCCAATCTAATATTTTTTTAATTTTGAAGTTGAAATAAATCAATGGGCATGCACTAAAAAAATAAACACCTTCCACTTTGATTTTATAGATTTCCAAATGACAAAGAATTTCAAATTGAAATTTTCCTTTAGTTATAGTTGTCATGAATTTACAAATTGAATTTTTAATCATAATTGTCATATTTTATAAATTTTTCTATTCAAAAATCTTGATCCAAAAGTGAATTTTTTTTACCTTTCGGATGCTCAAAATGCAAAGTTGTTCATTTTAGGGATTAATTTCATTACCTATGTTTGCTACAAATTTAGAATATTCTTTTAAACAAATAATCTATAATTTAAAGGAAATGGATGTATTTTACTCCAAAAATTTAGTTTTCTACTTTAAAAAATTAAACCTTATAAAAGAATGTCAATAAATGAATAAAAAAAATAATATAACAAAACAATCTTCATAAAAATAATAAATATACAAATTAAAAATCCACTTTAAAAGGAATTTTGAATTAATTTTTCTTCTTGCAAGTGAAAATCCTATGCAATAAATGTACGAAGTAATACCTTTGCAACCCTAACTCATTGCCGTAATCTTCCTAACAATTTTTGTTTCATTTCTTCACAACAATTTTTCCAACCTCTCAAAACATCTACATACCTATATGAAAGAGAAGAGAGATCTCCTACCCCTAATTTTCATATACCAAACCTCATTGACAATCAAATTTTCATCCTTTGTTAGTGTGTCTACTACCATGTTAGTGTCCTAGTATTAGTTCTAATGATACTAATCGTTTTTGTATTTTTTGCATTTGTCAAATTTTGGTTTCTAATTTATTTCTAATGACATTTCCTACTAGTAGTATTATGTTTTGAATTTCTCTCCATTTTAACATTGGCCTAATTTGCTTAGTTTCACAAATATTATTTAAAGTTTATTTTCTTTTCAATGTCCCATTATTTCCTTGGAGTTTTCTTAATACCATTGTTTTCAAATTGCATTTTCTAAATTTTGCACCAATATCCCATAGCTCCTATTGTTGTTTAATAAGAAATTCATTAATACTTCTTTAAAATACTTCCTAACTAGAAATTGCACTCCATTTGCTTAAAATTTTCAAGTTCTAAATTGTAAGCAAATGTAGTGGTTTACACCACGTTACAAATTATGAATGATTTTGGAATCTCTTATACAAAGATACACTTGTTCTTGGATGATGGTTCAGATTGTTGGATTATTATGACCCTATCACAACAATTTTTCTATCAATTGATGCCTTAAGGGTGAAGTAAGTGTCCATGGATAAAATGAGGCCATTCTTAAAGAGTGAAGAAGACATTAATTGGGAATGGATCTTAGGAGGTGATTTTTTCACGTAATTGGGTCAAGTAAGCCAATGATGTTTTGTGTTTGTAACACTCATTGGAAATGTGAACACCAACAGTTTGCTAGTCAATGTCAACAAAATGGATTTAGTCAATTGGTTGGCAAGCAATTGTTCTAGTTGGATGCATGTGGGCATTTTGGGATGAAAAAATGAATTTTCATCTATAATTTTCATTTTCCATTCCTGACTATGTATGTTAGTAGTTTCATTACCCAAGTGAAGATTTTTTTTGAAAAAATAATCATAAAGCAAGCATGCAACAACATTACATCAACTTTTCAATATTGATCTTTCACATTACCTTAATCACTATAATAGCTAGTCCAACATTTCTTTGCTAACCATGATTTTTGTCCCAACATGAAGTCAATTTGAAAACTTTTGTCCTCCATCATGATGGCCATTTCAAAATATTTGTACTTCACCATGATGTGAGTTACCAAATATTTGTACTACACTTGTCCACCGTGACATCAATTTCAAATTATTTGTACTTCACTTGTATACCCTGACATCAATTTCAAATATTTGTACTCCACCAAGATGTCAATTTCTAAATTGGTGTACTCCTCTTGACATTTGTTATCCTCCACTATGACCTCAATTTCAAACTATTTATACTTTTCTATGAAGCCAAATTCAAAGTATTTGTATTTCAAATTCATCTCATCAATTGGAATGTCTAATTACTTTGACATTGTCTTCCACTTAGAGACAAAAAAAACTCAAATTTGTTTTGGAGATTGGTATGAATGAAGAACCTTCATATATATTTATTAGAAACTCAAATGTGGGACACCAATAATACGTATCTCATTGAAAAGAAAGTCTCTCTCTCTAATATTAATACCATTTATAAAATTATCCACTATGAGGATTTTAGTTGTTTTGGCAAAAAAACACGTAGAAAAGTCTAGTAAAGAGTGTGGACAACCTAGACCATCTAAGCAATTGACTTCCTAACTAGCTCTACAATTTACTAAATTAGACACTACTCTAGAATTAGTAATCAAACATGAGTGGACACCACAATTTGCACTTCCTCATGACTCCGTGGGTTCATCCACAAGCATTCACTAAGTATTTTCAAGAAATTTAAGGGCCACTTCACACTATGGCCAAAGGTTGAGAGGCCATGGGTTTCCCACCAATCAAATTTCAAGAAACCAAAAGTTTGGCTTTTAACCCTTCACACTAGAAGGCACAAGTCTAAAGGCCATTGCCCTCCAACTGCCTACATGGCAATAAATTGCCTACATGGTGACGAACTCTCAAAAGAAGTTTGGATCAGCTAGAATTAGAGACCCAAACTATGGCCGCGAGGTCGTCAACTTATGATAAGATTTCAACCGCTAGATTGGTATGGATTAGGACTTTGGATTTGGCATTTGGAGACTTCATACTATGGCCATCCAAGTTGAGAGACCGCAGGAGTTCATTGCCAAGGGTTCATACTATAACGAGACGAAGTCTCCAAGACTCTAACCAAAGGTTTGGCCACTCACTCCCACGGCCTTTTGCTTTGGACGGCCATAGTGTGAAGTGGTCCTAAATTAGACAACACATAAATGAGTTTATAGCCATCTACAAACTTGCAACAACATTTAATTGCATTCCAACTGTAGTCTTCAACCACTAGTGATTCTTCTTCATGCAAATTTGGATCCTAAAAATTTATGGAAGTAACTATTTTCATGAGATATGTTTTTAATGACTAACTCATTATCTTTAATTGCATGCCCATGCAAAAGTTCAATACAACACAATTAATTCTAAGTGAATGTGTTTATCCTCTAACTAAATAAAACTTCTATGCAATGGCTTAATTCTTGTAGTAATTTTCTTCTAGCTAAATTATCTAATTGGGATGGGTTTTTTTCTTGCTATGTGCTATGTCATGCACCTAACTACCAAGGAAACACTCCAAGGGCATGCATGACATACAACAATACTTCATGATCAGGATTTCCATAATACAAAATAAAAAGGGAAGAGATTTTAGGAAACCAGTGATCAGCTAGGTGAGTTAACCCATGTTGGGTTCAGGATTGTTTTTTTTTCTGTATTCTCCAGTCCAATGGCAGTCTACTTTTTTTTCCCCTTCATTCAATAGCTCAGCTTCTGAAGCATTATCATTTTAATTTGGCCTTCTCCTCTCATTTTTTGTCTTCATTTTTTCAGCTGCTCGCTCTGGTTTCGGGTTGTTGGTTGCTTTTAACCCATAAATGACGGACCCATGACCATTGATTTCAAGCCTCATCACTCAGTTGCTGCCATGTTGCAACTAGATATGTACAAAAAAATTTATGTTTATTTTTCAGAGATGAAATTACATGTCTACATTACTTCTCAAAAAAAATAGATCATTTTGAGAATTTCTAAAGAAAAAGTGAAGAAAAATCACATCAAATAGAAATTGTTTCAAAAAATCTGAAAATTTTACCATGTGTATATATTACAATAAAGAACATCATAGTGCAAACTCAATTTCCATATCATTCTATAATTAGAATTCAATAGACATTGAAAATATTTACAAAGTTCAAATTGCAATAAAATATTCAATATTAGGAATTCTTCAAAATTCAAATTGGAGTAGAAAATGAAGTAGATGACCTTTGTTTCATTAGTTGGGTTCAAACTCAAAAAACATCAATTTTGTGGAGAAATTTCAGATTTAGATTAAGGAGCCACAACTTCCCAAAATATACACTAAAAATGATATTTTGTGATCCATTCTTTTACTAACTTCCCATTTATGTGAAGAGAAACACAAGCATGATGCATACAAATTCCATTGGATACTCTTCATAACCCAACATGAAAGGTCAACAATGAAAACTGGGATGAAAAAATGCTACCATAACTTTACATCTAATTGGATTGTCATCGAGGCACTACAGAATGGCGCCGGTGGCATTCTAGAGTTAAGATTGTCGATTTAGGCTCTTGACTCTTGAATTGGATTGGTGCCTGGGTTTTCATTGACCCCTTAAACAACAAGTTGGTCACCATGGAAATGATCTATTTTGGTATTGTGTAAATTTTTGGTTTAAAAAAATACAAAAGCACTCATTAGAAGTCAAAGTAGTGTAGAAGACCTTTCCTTTTCACATAAAATTTGGAATATGAATAGTTGCACTTTTGTCCTACATGGAGAGATTCTTTGTCATTCATTGGACGGAAAACGTCCTCAACATTGTTTATGGGTTAATTGAATTTGTCATGTTGTTGTTAGTGATTTTTGGTTAATGTTGCTCATGTCTTTGAATGGTGTTTCCCGCATCATGTTGGTCTTGGTCTTAGGTTGTTGTCTTGCACTTGGTTTGGTTTTCCTTGCTGTGGGCCGTAGCTTGCTTGGTCTTGTCGTTCTATGGTGGTTGTAAGTCCCTAATTGTCACTTGAGACCCAAAGATTAATTTTTGCTTTTCCATTTTATTATTAGATTTTATGGGCAATAAATCCTAAAAAGAGTATGAAACTGCCATTGTTGAAGTCCCTACTAATACAATGTTTTATCTTTAGAAACCCAGAGTGCCTAAAATGCTCAAATTTCTTGCTTTTAGATGAATTAGGTGTCTCAAAAATAGCCTAGGTCTAGTTTGCAAAATCAATTGCAAAACACTTTCTTGGTTTAGAATCAAGCTGAAGTCCGTAGGTGCATGTGTAAAAGCTTAGCTAAAATTGGAGCTAGTATTTTGTATGTGGTTGATTCCTTTTAAGTGTAACCGGCTTCATAATAGAAGTATGAGTTCCTAGTCCTTTTGAGAGAAAAGTAGAGATTTAGATATTGGCCTCACAAATGAAAACTCAAGTAGTGTGAAGAACAACATAATTGAAGATCGAAGAAAAGGATTTTTGAGACAAAAGCATACTATGAGCTCAAGTGCTCAACAACACAATCAATTTGTCAAAAGATTCTCAATCTATTAGCTTGTCTAGCTTACTAGCTACTATAGGAAGTAACAACAGACAAAGTTTCTTTTGAAAATATTAGCTTGCACTTGGTGTTTGGAACTCTCTAAGAATTTGCCTACAATGTCTTAGATTTTTTTTAATTGCAAAAGTTAATTTTCTAGAAAGTCAATTGCTTGAACCATTGCTAGGATTCTTAGGAATTTTTTAGAAATTATCCGGACTGCAATAAAATTCTTCTAAAAATTAGGATATAATATTTAGTTATAATAAAGCTTCCCAACAAGTTTAAAAACATTCCAACATTGACAGTATCCAAACGGACAACCAAAACGATTTTTGACAGATTTAAATAAATTTGAGGTGTTGACCAGAGTCACAAGAGTATATAACATCCAATGAAGTCAAAGTGGAATTTTTTCTTATTTCAATAGTCCTTTTGAACAATCTAGGCATGTCAAAATTATTAGAAAATATAAATTTCTTTATTAAAAATTTTATGGATTTTTATTTTGACAATTTGTTGACTTTTACAAGCTTGGAAATAGAAGGAAGGAATTTGAAAGCTCTAACTTGGACCTTTTAAAGCCAATGACCCAATCCATTTGGCATTTGGAACTTTTTTCTTATAGTTAGAAATTAGTTGAACAATAAATTTGACTTTTTTAGCAATTAGCAATTAAATGCTAAAAATCTTGGGATAAAAAGAGGACAGAAGAGCTTAAAAGAATGAATAAAAGGCCTATTCTTTTCTCCCCAAACCGCCCCATTTCTAATTTTGATTCATTGACGTTTTGTTTATGTTGTGTTATTTTTTAAACATTTGTACTCTACTATAAAGCCATATTCAAAATAGTTGTACGCCAACATCACCTCATTGATGGGATTATCTAGTTGCTTTGACTTCATCTTTGATTCATTTGAAGTCCAAAGAAACTCAAGTTTTAGAGAGATTGATATGAATCTATTAAGAGCCTTCACATACAAGGTCTCGAATTTACTTAATTACAAGTAACTAAATGTGGAACACCAATACTGCTTATTTCAATGAAAAATAGCTTGTTGTCTATTATTAATATTGTTTATAAAATATTATTCATTACTAGTAGCAATATAGAATCAAGAGAATTATTTTATGAGCCATGCGTGTACTTATATGTGGAGCGCTTATCTATGTGGATAATTAATGGTATTGGTTTGTAAAGGTAGAATAAAATCAGCATCTTATAAACTATGGATAATTTTTGGATTTTTCATACAAATGTACACTTTTTCTAAAATGATAGTTTGGATTGTTGGTTTATTGTGAATTTACCACAACAATTTCTCTACCAATTGATGCTTCAAGAAAGAAGTAAGGGGGCATAAATAAAAAGGGGCCAATCTCAAAGAATAAAGAAGATATTCATTGAGAATGAACCTTAGGAGATGTTTTTTCACATGTCTCATGTAAGAATGATGTTTGTTGTTTGTAACACTTAATCATTGCAAATGTAAACACCAAAAGTTTGGTAGTCAAAGACTCAAAGTCAACAGAATAGTTTTAATAAATTGGTTGAGATGCGGTTGATTTTGTTGGATGAATGTAGGAATTTTGGCATGAGAAAGAATGAATTTTCGTCTATGATTGTCCTTTTCAATTTTCAACTATGCATATCAATAGTTTCATTACCCAAGTGAAGATTTTTGTAGCATTGTGCAGCATAATAGCCATCAAAGCAAGCATGTTGCGACATTACATCCACCTCTTAGCATAGGTCTTCTACATCACTTTAATCACCATAATAGCTAATCCGACGCACCTTGCCCTATCTTGATTTTAACACACATAATCTCACATTCCACACCCTCACCCTATATAGAAATGTAAGTAATAAACCTAAAGTTTTTTTGCTCTAAATATTTCAAACCCCCAATCTTTGAATTCATATATATTTCTAAAACTAACACTTACTTAGAGCCTCCTCAAAAGAATTCTTCAATAGGTCTCCTCTTTTTTTATCGTAATTTTTCTATTTTGTAAACTCTCCGTCCTACTTTAGGATTTTTGATTCCATATATAAAATCTGCAAAAAAGCATTTTAAAGATTCTTTCTTTATGGAATCCCAAGGTCAAAATCTAAAGCAGAGGTTCAAATATTAGCCCTCTAAATAGTTTGAATTCAAGGGTGTTTTTTTTGGCAAACTTTCGCCGGCTCTCATATTTTTATCACCATGTCATTGAATGGACTTTGGAGGGAAGGCAGTGTATTAGCTCCTTTTAGTCAAAGCTAGTAAAATTTTGTCAGAAAAAGAAAAATTGATTTGAAGAAGTCTTCAAGCACTAACTTATAATAAAAGAGTTCCACTATGTCCTTCAACCTTCCTTTCTAAGGACTCCCTAAACTCCCTCTACTCTTCAATTTGGGTGTGAGCTTCCGTATTTAGTAGTCCCTACCCAACATCTTCAGGTCAATGTGGTTGAGGCACCCTTAGCTTCCACTAAGACGCATTTGAATAGCTACTGCTAGGGCCACTTCTGTTGTTGAGTAACGAGTGTGAATTTCCATTGAATTCTTGCAACTCGTGCTTCTGTGTGTTTTTCAAGGCCGGGAGGATCGCTGGTTTCATTCTCACTAATGAGCTGAACTTACCTGTGTATCCATTGTTAATTTGCAGCTCATCGCTTGTTTACAATTTCTTGTGTAAGAGCTCTAGCTTCTTCAAAATGGCTCGCGCACCCTGTGTTCCCGACGACAATACCTCCTGCGACATCACGTGAGTCATTCCAATAGCGAGATTTCTAGCTAGTTTCTTCATGATGACCAAAGCTAGTGTTTCTGATGCTTGCTACTTCTAGCTAGCTAGCTGCTTGCATTGTGTATCAATTTTCAGTGGCAGAAACTGAAGCATGTCATTAGCTTAGACTGAGAAACTTGCGATATTCGTGAGCTCTAGCTTATCAATCCGCAACACTTGCTTTCAAGACTGTTCACAATTATAGCTTACCATGCTTGTGAATGTCTGTTGCAGAAATTCTGGCGCAGTAGAAGCACAGATGCCAATGCGCAGTCTTGGGCATGGGCCGACGATAGCCGACATCATCCGAGCCCACCAATAAGTTGCATCTGGCAGGGTGCCTGGCGTACCTGTACAAGTACCAGGAAGAACAAGACGCCGCGCCTCTTCCGGTAAACTTCAACAAGTTTCTAGTCGCCTTGGTTGGCCCGCGCTGGAAATGGACGCCTCAGGTGAGCACTCTTCTCATCCGCTGCCTCGGCCGCCTCATTCATGACTTTCGGCGCTCAAGTCCCGTGCAAGTGACACAATGTGAGATCATGCAGAGGCAGCGAGCGGCACTCCAACGTCGTAACAATGACCGCCCAGTTGCAATTGGGAGAAAGGCTTCCGAAGTAACGTTGTCAACGATTGAAGGCTCGGTGTGTTGTTGTGACGAATGGTCCAAAGTGAGTTAGTGTGAGGGTGTTCACTTGGAACATGGTGATGTATACGCAATAGTTGGGAGAGTTGGTTTGTCAATTTTGTGTTTCAATGTTACGTCGCTCAAAGTATGTCGCTCAATGATATGTCCCTTGTCCTCTAAACATTGGTGGTACGGAATTCTCGATTAGAAAGGTTGTATACACCGCTAGCTTGTGAGGTTTAATTAGTAGAACTCTGAAATTTTGGAGGCCAGGCCAAACAGAACCCAGCTTGTATCCCTTCTGTAAAAACTTGATGATGCTTTTGGCTTGTTTTGTTTAAGAATACAATCCATGGTTAATGTGCTCTTCGTTTCGAAACTAAATTGTCTGGTACTTCTATCTAATATAAAGCGGCACCTTTTACAAAGTATTGTAAGAGGGTGCTATTACAAACTTCGTTTAATAATTGATGGAGCGTCTGTGAAGACATATTCAACGGACATGCATTTGCAGGTTCTAGTCAATCGTCTTTGCCAAGTTACTTGTGACCACTTTGCTGTGTTGGTAGTCCTACTTAGCTGCTCACTTGCGTCTGGTTTGCCAGAGACTTATGTGGCTATGGCGTCTGTGAAGAAGGTCATGTATGTTTGCAGCTCCTTGTGAAGCCTTTGGAACGTGACTTGTAATTAATGACGACGACTTCAGGCCAGGATTAAGCATGTTTTAATTTTGTCATTGCCTATTGAAACGTCAATTTTGTTATGCAAACAAATATTTGAGACTTTAGTTGCATTATCTGAATGAATATTCAACGGCCAGAATTGCACCAATCGATCAAAATGGACGATTTTCACAATAAGTTATTGCCGCTGTAGCCACTGTACATGGATTTTTACTTTGCATTTAGCTATTGCAAAGTGTAGTTACTACTATGGATTGCTACAATTTAAAGCACACAGTGCAAGGGGGTTGTGTTGCATTTTGGGGTTATCTTATGCTATTCTGCATTTGCATTTCCTCAGTGGCCTCTCACTTTCCATGTGCTCTTCACTTAAGCCTTGAGCTTAAGTGAAAGCCGTATGAGAGGGGGAATGTAGATCTTGAACAACTAAGGCAAAATAAATTTTGGATGGGCAAGTGTGAGTGTTTTCCACTATGTGTGGTAAAAAACACCCAAGAGTTGGCCGGCGAGGAGTGTATGGGATTCTACCTAGATTGTTTTTCAAGCAATGGACTCCTAAATAAATATTTTGTGGTAAATTTTGACCTACACAACCTTAAGTGAATGTGGGGCAGCATCCCTAAATCACCCAATTTTATGTCCTAAAATCCTATAACCATCCTAAAACATGTTCTAGGAAGTTGAGACAACCTCCTATGCCAAAATCCCAACTAAATTGGCCTTTTGGGAACCAAAAGAACCCAAATTAAGCCCTAAAGGAGAATTACAGCACACACATCCATCCACAAACACCACAATTTCACATGCATTGTCCTAAATGAATTTGCAATTCCTTTTAAGTCACCAAGGTTTCTTTTGAGGGCAGAGTCCTCCTAAAAATCACCTTAAGGGCCTCAAAATGGGCCTTAATTGAGATCTAATTTAAAATTTCAGCACACTACCAATCCTCCAAACATCCAAATTTAACATGCATGGACCTCAAATGCATTTGCAATTGAACCTAAGTTCCAAGGTTTAATGGTAGGACATCATTCCCCTTCCCCTCAAGAAGATTCCATGCAACCATAGTGAATCATTTACTCAAACATGAAAAAACACCCATACATTGTAATAAGCATTACATTTAAAATTCAATGTCACCCAACAAGAACAAGGAATTATGAGTACGGTAACCAACCATCGCTAAGGGAAGCTGATCTCCCTTTACAAAATAAGCCACCATTGCCTCGTCCTTGCTCCAATTGGAACAAACTTAGTCTCCACAAAAAGTTGACTTCAAGGCGCATCACCTCTCCAAATTTCAGCTCCATCCACCTTGCCAATCTTCTACAATCGCTTGCTGAAGTTGGCAGTTCCATTTGAAGGCGGCAATTGTCCTCTTTCCACAAAAACGTTCACCATTTCTTTGTCCTTGTTTCAAATTGGTTGAGCCATAAGTTTTTGAAAATTTGACTTCAAGGTGCACCACCCCTCTAAGTTTCAGCTCCATAAACTTTGTTGATCTTCCGCAACTGCCTGTCAAAGTTGGTGGTTCCGTTTTAATTTCAGAAAACCCTAATTTTCTTCCATCTTCCAATCCAATTTCCCATCTAACCTAAATAAACTCATTTTTCTTCACCCATTTTTCACCAACAAGTGGATTTACTTCGACAAATTGTCTTACATGGTTCCCTTTCTTAAGTTCTCACAGTTCATGTTAAAAAACGCCCAACATCTTCAACATTCCTCAAAAAAAAATATACACCCAAAAGTTTTAGAGAGAGAGAGAGAGAGCTTGCAACCCTAATTTTGCTAATATCCACCTCCTAACGGATTATTTTTTCTAATTCCGTTCATCCATCACTACTTTACTGTAAAAACGCTAATTTAGTGTAAAATGCGCCAAATTAGTGAAAACTGCACTAATTTGGCGTAAACTGCACTAACTTAGTGTAAATTCCTCTAAGTTACTGTTTTTCCCCAATTTAATTATTTTTACACTACTTTAGTGGTTCATTCACTATTCTAGGTTTCTAGTAGTAATAGTTTTAAGTTTACTAACTTGTTTTGTGTTTTTCCATATTTATTATTTTTTGTGGTTTTCATTTTATTTTTAGCTTCATTTTCTTACTTGTAGTATTTTGGTTTTCATTTTTCTTTTATATTTTTGTACTTTCTATTTTTTGGTTTTCATTTTTATATCTTTTATGCTTGATATTTTATTTTGGTTTCTATAATATTATTTTCCATTTGTAGGGATTTTGTTTTCCTTTTCCCAAACATTTTACTAGTTGCCTAATTTGGTTACTTTACAAAATCTTGCTTAGAGTCTTTTCTGGTTTTAAACCCTATTTTTTTCTAGAATTTTCCTTTTTTTATTCTCCTAATTGCATTTTAAAGATTTCCATCCTAAACTCCTAAAGTTCCTATCACTATCTAACGAAATACTCCCTAATTCGTAGTTATGATTTAATTCAAAGTACTAATACTTTTGGACTTGTAAATTCACAAACATTGTTTATATTTTTCATTTATAAAATGTGAACCAGTGTGATGGTTCACAACAAGTTTTTAGACATGCAAAACTTTAACATTGCAAGTTCTTTTGTGAACCCATCTTCACATGGATTAATTTAATGTACTTTTAGAAAATTTAAAAAAAAAACATCATTCAACAAGTCGATTCATACCATAGTTATGACAAATGGTCCTTTTTGTCAATTATCAATAGGTCATTTAATAAGTCACATCATAATTATATTCTGAATGCAGCCCAGAATGCAACCTTAGTCCTTTTTTCAATTACCAACCCATTATTCAACAAGTTGCATCACAACATAGCCAACATGAAGGACATGAAGAACATTTTTTTCATTTATATAGAAGTTCCACTGTGAGATGGTTATAAGTGGAGATATTTTGGGATGGTTGTTTTTAATAAAATGGAGCTATAAAATTTATGGGGTTAAACTCATAGGTTTTATATTTCCCCTTTGATACGAATGCCTTTTAATTTTTAAATGAACAAAGTTGCCTTAGAAGGCAATTGGAAGCAATGTCTACAAATAAAATTTGAGCCAAATATCTCAATTTCACTATCTCTAATTGGACACTGATTGATAATTAATTAATTAATTATGCTTCGATCAAATCCTGCATTTTTATTTGAAATGATAAAAATAAAAAATTGAATTGTAGATTGATTATTCACTTAAGGTAATTTATTTGGTTGTCTATTTGAATCACCTATTTGGATAAATGAACAGCTCTCCTTATAAATGCCTCATGGTCTAGCTCATGGTTCTCCCCTCACATTTAGTGGAAGTTCAAGTAGGTTCTTGGGATCTTAGTTTTTAGTGTGATTCTTGTAAAACTTTTTTGAAGATAGGAAAACAAATGATTATCTACAAATTTTGTTTCAATAGTTAATTTGAAGCAAAAAATATGTTGCACTAAGTACTAAAAGCTCAATATTTATGAACTTTAAGAAAAATTCCTTTCTTTATCAATTCAATTTAAATTTGCAACAAAACTTGAAAATTTAGAGATGAAAAAAGTAAGTAGTTGGGAAGGAGTGTGCAAAAATCATAAAGATCCAACTTAAACTTCAAAGTACACAAATGATTAATTATTTTTTTAATGTATTCCACAAGGAGAATTTGTGTTGTTTACAGAATTTGGCTCCATTGCTTTTTGTCCTATCATTGGTGCTCAATTAAATTTTTTTTAATTTTTATATGCTTGAATCTCATGATCATGAATTTAATATAAAAATGGATATTCTCGTGGATATTTGAATTGTGAATTTTTTAAATGTTTAAGTTTATATTCTTATAACTTGTAAATTTATGAATTTAAAAACTTTGTATTTTATAATTCTAATTTTTAAATTTTTAAACTTTATTATTTTTCAACATACTATCAATAAAAATAGTTTCTAAACATTTGAATTGACTTAGTTACACATGTTAATTCAATTAGTGAATCCTATACAACTATACTAATAACACTACCTCATATTGATTAAGAAATTTTATAAATTTTATAATACTTTCTATAAAATCTATATAATGTGGTTTATTAATTTCATACTATCTTACATTTATGTCATTGTAGTTCAATTTTCATCCTTTTTTCATCCAAAATTCATCCAAATGTTTACACTAATTAGATTGTAGTCATCTAAGTTAGTGTACGGGAATCTTGTAGTTTCCAAACTTGCACACTAATTAATACAACTTGTGTAATTTGTGTTGAAATTGATGTTTTTATGTTACAAAAAACAAAAACTTCTTGTAGATTGTATTGAGAGCAATAAGATTTTCTTCTAGTGGTAGTTCATAGAATATATTTACATCTATGTTGAAAAGTTTCATTGATTCCATTTGAATGGCAAGGGTGTAAAATTAGAAAGAATTCTAGTTTTTCAAAATTTTATTGAAATTATAGATATCTTATGTACTAAAAAACTCCCTAACTAATGATTGTAGTTTAATCCAGAGTGCTAACACTTTCGACCTTGTAAATTCCTACATAATGTTTACATTTTACATTTTCTAAAAAGTGAACCATTATGGTGGTTCACACAAGTTGAGGATACATGTTTCTAATTTGAATTTGAAATTGTTGGTTTGGGTTCAATTTCTTGACCTTGTTGACAAGATATCAATTTTGGACTATTTAGGATTTCACTTGGACAATACAAGTTGAGGATGCACGTTTCTAATTTTGATTTGAAATTGTTGGTTTGGGTTCAATTTCTTGGCCTCTTTAACGAGGTCTTAATTTTGGGCTACTTTAGAAAGAAAATGTAACAAGTACATCTTATTAATTTTTAAAAATAGAGCTTCATGGACGTTGACAGAGAGCTTACACAAGTAGAGCGGTTGAAACTTGTCATCAACAATGGTTTTGAGCCTATAGTTAGCATTCTTGAAATATTTCTAGTTATCTTTGCATGGATGTTGCATCAATTGTTCTTGTATCATAGTTGAAATTCAATTTGCTTCAATTTTCAATGACTTTTTACTATTAACTATAATTTGTTTTCAATGTTCTAATCATTATAGATTCCCACCACCGTTGAAAGTCAAAATATTGATCCGACTTTTGAGGGGCAAATGGTAGAAGGGGTGGAGCAAGATGTGCAAATTGGTAAAAAATTTGACTCCAACGCTGTCATCAAAAGTATGTTATTCAACATTGGTGGTTTAGGATCCTAATTTGATATTCATTTATGCAAGATGATTGGGCTTCTATTGATGTGTCTTCATCAAAGTCAAGTGAAACGGTTGGAGGCAGACTTTGTTCATGGATATCGACTAGGTGATTGTATATTCTATGTGTTGACACAAATGACAAGGGGCTTTGCAAGTTAGTGACCCCCAAGATCATGAAGACATGAGATGAATGTTAGATACAAGATAATGACCAATTTGGATGTTGGTTGAAGTCTCAACCATCCATCTCACATTTGACAAATCATATGTTCTTTGTATGGGATGACAATCATAGATTGGCGTCTTGGTATGATTACATCCATAGGATGCATTGTCATGAGTGCTAGTGGCGTATGCTTGTTGATTGTATGCTTCTAGTATCAGAAGATCATACATGCATTTTATTAGAGGCTATTGTAGATAGACTGTTTGGACTTAACTGTTTACCTTTGTGTGGGTATTTTTGAAGTTTTTGTGTGTAATTTGTATTTTGTTAGTGTGTTTGTTTTTCAATTTGTTGTTTTTTTGTATATTTTTATCAATTTGGAATGTGATTTTTGGAGTTAATTTTTGAGATGTCTAGTCCAAATAGGAGTACATTGTTGTCGTGTCAAAATTGTGTTTGAAGTGAGCCGAGTTAGAAGTTAAGTATTGATTGAGTATGTTTCCAAGTTGGAGTGATGTAGTAGTATTCCAAGTCGAAGGATAAGGGTATTTGTGTCCTAGTTGGAGTGTAATGGAAGTTATGTTTTGTGGTTCCAATTTGGTAGTTTCTTTTGCGGTTAAGTTTGAAGTTTGAGTGGTTTGGTAACTGCTATTGGGTCCCTATTAGATTGTCTCTCTTGATTTGGAAGGGACCCAGTGTCGAAGAGTGTCCACTACAAGTCCTAGCCAAGTTGTGCTGCGTAATTTGTTTTAATTTGATTGTGTGTCTATGAATGGGAATTTGAGTGTGTTGATTGAGCTATTGAGTCCCTAATTGGATGTGTAATGTTATGTGTGTGGCTAAGGAATTTGTAGTTGATTCACTTTGGAGAGATGGAATCCAGAAGTACGTTTGATAAGGAGTGAAATTTATGAAGAATGAATCGGTGTTAATGGGTGATAACGAGAATATGTGAGATGTAGTGGAAGTTCCAATTAGAGTAGAAAGTTAAATCTATGAAGTACAAGTTGAAGAGTTAGTTGTTGTGATGGTGATTGAGTAGATATTTCTGGAATACTATTCGAAGTGAAGATAACAAATTATAAGTTTGTATGAGATTAAACTATGATAAAATGTCAAACGGTGATGTATTCACCAATTCGGAAATAAGAAACATGTTCAAGCTGAATTGGGTGTCTTTGTTGTGTATGATTTGATGAATGCTTTAATGTAGACATGTGTGTTATGGAATTACTTGAGAATGGAGTATGATGGTGTTAGTCAAACTATGTGTGAGTGAATTATATATGCAATGTCATTGTAGATTGAGTGATTATTGATTTTCTAAATTGGGTCATAGTCTTCTATTTGAGGATTGTATTATCTATTTTTAGATATTAGTCCCATCAGCATTGATTTCCTACTTGACCGTCTCCCTTAGAACAAACTTATTATACTAATAGGATAATTTCCAATTCGGTCATTATCCTTCTTCAATAGCTATGAACGACAACAATTGGTGAGTTTCAATTTTTGGTAAAAAGAACTCATTTGTACATCACCACTTTCTTTAGTATATTATTGTATTCCATGCTTTCAGATTCATTCATCTTACATTCTATTTTCATTGATATTTGTAGATCTATGGAGCATTCTCATGTCAAGAGTAACTTGGCTCAGCAATTGCACATCATGAGTGCCTATGGCAACTTGAAACTAGAAAACTTCAAGGGTCTTTTAAGCGATGAAGATTATAAGAAATGCAAAAATAGAAAACTATTAGGTGTTTGGTATCCATTGACATTGAATGTCTTCATATAATTCCTTCATAGGGTGAGTGTCTTCTGTTTGCAAAAAAATTCATTCATTTGTGGTAATTTATAGAATTTTTTTTGTACTCATTTGACATTCCTATTTTTCATATGTAGCAAAAAATTGTTGTTGTTTTAGATGCAGCAGTGAGAATGTATTGTGAGAAAAGACAACTGCAAGATTGAACTCCAAAGGGACTTAAAGGAGTTCATGATGCCATGACCTAAGCTGCCATTGCAGCTACCAAAGGATTTCAAACAAAGTTTGATAAGTAGTCAACCTCTACAAATCCAAAAAATGGCATTGGATTTCTAAAAGAGGTATATAATTCTATCTATTTCTAAAGGAATGACTTCCATGATTATTTTTGGTTTAGGTTTTGGTTTAACTAAGGTTTTGTCTTTGAAATTTCAGATTAACTTGAACTATAGAGCCAACGAGAAGCTTGAGATATCAGTGAAGAAACTTCAAGGATATTTACATGTGTAGTTTAGCCAAACCACAAGGTTCGTTGGCTTTGGTGGTGGAACTCTAGCAAGACCTCTAAGGAGGGCTTCAGATTTCTAGCCCTTGGTTTCAACACATTGACCTTAGAGACATTGCTCTCTAAGGTTGCTTTTTGAGCTAAAGTATGTTATCAACCTTTTTTTTCATCTACATACTCCATACTTACATTTTATAAGTTTATAAATATTAAAAAAATTATTTTACGTTTGTTCCATGATATACTTTGCCTTAACAATGTCTTCATACTTAGGGCCGGTTTATACTTGGGGCCGGATTGAAGGCCGGCCGGAACTCTCCAAGTTTGAACCAATAGGATGGCTCAATTTTTCCAAATCCGGCCCAAGAGCTTTATACTAGGGTCGGATTGAAACCACCACTCATCCTACGAGTCGCCTTAGGTGGCTTAGTTTTGGCGCCAAACCATCCGGCCCCAGAGGAGCAATCGGGACGAGGTTTTGGGTGGCCCAATTTTCCATTTAGGGCCGGATTGGGGTTAGATTGGGCTCCTCCGTTAGATTATACAAATCTCCACCAATATTGAAAAGAATTTTATTTTTTATTTTATTACAAACTCTTTGATTTTACAAACAAACTAGATAAAAAGTGAAACAAGAGAATTTTGGTCTGCTTGTTCTGTCACACTGAAGATTTATGTTTTGTCACTGATTTTTCTGCTAATCAATTATCAGTAATTATTTTCCATTTATAGCATTACAGATTTGCAAAGAAGGCCATTGACTAGCCATATGTAAATAGAGCCCCTGAAAATAATTATAATGAAAATTTCTAATTTTTTTTAAACTAAAAAAATAATAATATTAAAAAATAATTTCAACATAAAAAAAACTTTAAGTAAAAATAATAGAATTTTTTATTTTTTATTTTCCACTAAAATATTCTATTATTAAAATCCACATGCTTCACACCTTGAGTGACAAATCAATGTCTAGACCCATTTCTTTCTCCAAAAAATAATTATAAAATAATTAGGGCTATTTGCATAAGCGTCAACATAGAATTGAGACTAAACTTGAAAATAAGGAATAATACTAATGATATTAAGGTAAATTTGCCTATGATAGGCAAACCACCTATGACATGCACCTAAGAAATGATCCATTAGAGTCTTACATCAACCCATGACAAAAAAATTCATATAGATGAGATTAAAACTTCATTAGATTCGTTAGTGGCCAAAATAAATGCCTTGGATCATTGGGTGATGGTAATGGAGCTATTAGTGATTGTTTTAGAAACTTCTACCTCTTAAGTATCAATTCATCAAAGTAAGTGATTTTTTTATTCCTTTATGTTGTGACCATGTTATGAAATATTATAACTGCTTTAGGTAGTAGGATAGCCATCAAGCATACATTGACTTTTGTTGGTTTGTGAATAGTGTATAGACTCTTTTAAGCCAATTGGACAATACACTTAAAAATTTATAAGAAATTCATACTTTGTAAAAAAAGAAAATTCAATTGCTCTCTTTATTTCTCATTGTTATATTTGTATGGAAAAAAATTCTGAATTTTTTTGCCAATTATAACAAGGCAAAACATTCATTCAATCTTAAGTAGGCGTGTTTAGTTTAAAACATTATGCATTTGTATAGTCACCATGTTGCAAAAGTAGGAAAATAGGGAATGTGACTTAATATACATTGACTACATAAATAATCAAAAAATTATATTGTAATAAATGAAGTCTTCTTTCATTTAAATATGATTTAAAAAAATTAAAAATTAAGTAGAAAAAATAGACAAGGAAAGGAAAAGTTCCAAGTTTTTATTTTTGTTTTTAATTATTTCTTTCGGAATACAAAAACAAGAAGAGAAAATAAAAGGTTCAAATAAAATAAAATAAAAATTTTCTCCAATAGAAAATAGGAAAGAAAACAAAAAGGTTTTAAAATATTAAAAATCTCTCTTTTATTCTTTTGAAATAGAAAAAATAAAAAGAGAAAGAAAATATTTATGTTTTATGTTTTTTTATTTGAACATTAAAAAAATCCAAGTGCACATTAATCAGCAATCCGGCCTTAGAATCCGGCCTCACCACTTTACATTATCTAAGGCTGAGTGATGAATTGACAATCCGGCCCAAGAATCCAACCTCACCACTTTACATTATTTAGGGCTAGAGTGGTGAATTGGGGCCGGATTGAAGGCCGGATTGATGGCAAATTGGGCTGGCACTCCATCCAATCCTAGAGCATGTATAAACCGGCCCTTATATTTTTTGAGTTTTTTGAGTTGGAAAAAGCAACCAAAGCAAAATTTACAAGCATCATTAAGTCTAAGAATATTTAAGGTTTAGTGGAGTGCCAACAATGAGTTAGACAAGATTGGAGATTATATGGAGACATGGTGTATTGTGTTATGGGATCATGCATTTTGGTGTCTCTTTAAAAAAGACTCTTAATATTCAAGGTCTACTCCTTTCAAAGACCAAGAGGGTACATATGTTGCATTAAAGAGGGTTTTGTACAAGTATATCTTTTACTTCAATTATATTTATTTTTATAAATATGATTTGCTTATCAAATCCATAAAATTATCACGTTTGTAATTTTGTCATTGCAATAATCATCCTTATTCTATAATCTCAGATATTTCAAGCAAGAGCTAGTTCAAAAAGATGGGATTGAAAGATGGAGTTGATTCATGCCCAAACTTTTTAGAGGGTAGCTTGACACATCTTTGAAGGGTTGTATGTTTACCTTGACTCAACAACAAAGGGTATCTATTCAAGGACTCCAAGCTTGTCCTTGGTACCTAAAGTGTCCAAGGATCTTTGCTCCAACATTCAAGGGACCTGGAAAAAAAAGGCCGCTAAAGGCCATCCCAAAATATTCACATATGAAGAGTTTTTAGATGAAGAGGAGGAGCGTGAAGAAGGGGCACAAGTCAAAGACTACAAAGAAGATAGTGAATGAGACTACCATGAAGGACAATATCCCGCTTTGTTTGTGCCCTTCAATTGTAATGTTTGTTGCAATAAACGTTTTTGCTCGCTCCCATTGCCTTCCAATTGTAATGTTTGTTATAACAAAGTGAACAAACGTTTTTGCTTCATCAAAATACATTGCTAGATTGGCAGTTTACCCCAATAGGCATGGTATTGAGCCTTAGGCTCTAATTCTTCTATCATCAATTTCTGCAATGTCTAGCATTAAAGAGAGGACATAGGACAATGCATCAACATGAAATGAAATGCTTAATTTTGCTAAAAAGATAAGATCTATATTCTCTAGCCTTGTTCTAATTATTTCTTTTCATTTTCATATTAAGTTATAAACATGGTATTACAATGCATTCATACATCTAAGAATGTGCATTTTCTAATGTCAAGGTTAAGAGGGAGCGGCTACAAATTCTTAGAGGCAACATGAATCCTGGTCCATGGTTTGAGTTAATTGTTATTGATATTCCAGATGGACTACTAGTCCTCAACGTTTCAGTTCTTTTTAGGAACGTGTTGAATCCAAAGGAGGTTATCGGACCCATCTTTGAGTTTACTTCAAAGTATATTCATGATGATGGAGCAATTTTATTGTTCCACCCAGAGAACAAAAAAGTGAAAGAATTTACACTTGAGCATGCCAATACTTATGGCTTCCGTCTACTTGATTATTGGATGGACATGAATGAAATGAAGCTTTTCAGTTACAAAAATCCAAACGTTGGGTAAACTCCATTGAAATTGCCTCCATTTTTAAATATATCATGTTTGAATCTACTTCTAACAACATTGTATTTGTCAAGTTATAATTGTCATACTTGTTTATCTAACGGTCAGAGCGCTTGCGGATCTTTTTTTTGTATGAAACATCAATGGAGTCTAATTTCTCAATCTATGTGAACCAACAACATAGCAATGCAGGCACAAACCTTGAAAAAGTGGACCTACTCCACAACTTCACCTCCTTGCAGACTCAGCTAATGAATGGTGTACTTCCGTGGAGAGGTGCTTGTCAAAAAGATCTTCTGATTAGATAGCTATTGATTGAGGCATTTTCAAAATTAGGTGATATAATGTTAGACTGTTATGCATCTACATGCACCTCCCATTAGTTTTCATTATTTAAACCATTTTCTTACTATATTGTGTGTAACATATTTGGTGCAACTAATGATGTTGCATTCAATGAGTAGGGGCCTCCATTCATGCATGCCGCAATATTAGATGTCATTTGGTGGCCTTAGAGAGTGATAGTGAGATTTTCAAAGTTGTCCTTCAACCTTTGAACATCCTTCCTATTTCTATTGCCACCGTCCAAACCAAGAGTGCTTGCCTATAGTGCTTGATGATTATGATGATGAAGACGTTGTGAGGCCTTCTATAAGGCCCCAAAAGAGATGTTTTTGTAAGTAAGTTGATTGTTTTTTAAACATGTCTAATTTTATTTTTATTGTGCAACATCTCAAAATTATTTTAAATTTTAAATTTTTTTATTTATTGCATCTTGTAGAGGCAATCCTCTTTGACATCTTGTGTTGTTGCCTTCTCCTAGTTCCAAGAATTTGCCATATTACATCGAGACTCTAGTAACAACTATGGCAGAGGCTCCATCACCCATTTCTATTATCAAACATCATTCATACAATGTTGATGTTAAAAAAAATTTAGACCTTGAAGCTAATGTTGAAACACCAGGGATTACATGTAGTAATAGTAGTAAAGTTAGTGATCATTCTTCTCCCATATTTGGTATTGTGTCGAATTGATCTAACTTGTTCTAGACACTATTGTTGTTACTTGATTTTCTAATGTCATGTAGTGAAACTGAAAGGGCCACTACATTCTTGCACCTTATTGTATACTTGAGTTATTTTGCATTCTTGTGATCCTTGGTATGGCAGTAAAGGTCATCTTCATTCTAGAGGACATCCATTCTAGAAGATATCTTTGTTTTAGAGGTCAATTATTAAGAATTTTTGTGGATTGAATTTATTTATCTCAATTAGCAACATGTTGCTTTTCTTAAATTGAACTATGTGATTAGAACTTTATAATGTTGGTGTTAGCATAGAAATAAATTTGGTGAATTTCAATAATGCTTAAAAAGAATTATAAATTTTAATTGGAAACGGTACATTTCTTGAAATGTTCATAACACCATATAAGCACATGTCCCTAGTTTTCAAAGTCACCCTAAACCTTAGATTTAAGGTACTTGGTAATTGACCCCTATTCTAAACAATTATTTTTTTAAATCATTCCACAATCATCTATATTCCTTTTCATCCAATGCCATAAACAACAAGTGTATTTCATCCAACAAAGTTGATTACCAAAAAAAATCATCCAACCGCATTCATCTCCATTCATCTCTACAGTCATGGGTCTTCACTCTAAAAAAATTTATGCTCACAAGCTCATACTTGCATGCTCACAAAACAACAACCTTGCGCTCTATACTAGATGAATTTCATCTAATGATGCCTACTTTTTGAAAAATATTAATCCCATTGGTGAGAATGTTTTAGTGAACAATTTATATCAAAAGTTTTTGTTTTTTATTGGAAATTTTCAAAATTGAGTTTAAAAAAACTTTATTATTTTTTTTCTATCTTCATTGCCTGCAAAATAAGACTCCTTATAGCTTTTACTTCATTATTTGGAATTCAAAGATTCAATCTTTTTAGATAAGTATCAATCTATGCTATTAAATAAAATAAATTATTATTTAAAAAATAATATTTTTAGCTGTCTAATTTGTCATTGATTTTATTAATAAACTTATAGCTTTTGCTTTATTTACAAGAATGATGTGAAATAAAGCTTCACATATAGATTAGAATGATTAGCATTTATGCTAACAATCTCAAGAAAAATTTCAAATTATGAAGTCAATAGAGTATGATTGAGTTCTAAAAAACAACAAGGTGGACTCTTTAATCTTTTAGGGACTAATGGAATAGTATTTTTTCTAATGTCAATGTATCTGACATTCACATTGTAGTATTGTATATATAGCTTTGGTGCATTGTATAAGCTTTCTTAGTTTGTCAATATTGAATACACAAATATTCCAATTATAAAATGCTTGAGTCACGTAAGATACTATTTGACTAGATACATCTAAAATTCTAAGAAGAATTGAGTTGATGAAGATTGTCAAATTAACCCCTAAAGTTCTTCAACTATGTTCTTACCAAAAATGCTTCATAACTATCATTTGTAGTATAAGTACCAAATTTTTGGACACGTGAAGCTTTAGAATCTTATAGTATACTGATTTGAAAAGCTACAAAAAAGATTTCAAAAAAATTCCACAAAGTGGATTGCGTTTGAATTGACAAAAATCCTTTTTTTGCCCTACAAAAAGCAAGGCAGCTGCGTTTTTTAAGGTCACATTTGTATGAAAAAATATCCATATAGGTGGTGCTTCTTTGAATTTAGTCTTCAAGGCAAGCTGGCTATATGCTTGAAAAAAAATAGTAAGTAGAAAAAACTAGAGAATGATTCAAAATACTAAATTGTTAACAATCTATTTATGGAATTAAAAATGCCAAGCCCAATGGTTGTAATGTACAATATACATAAATATAAATATAGTTTTAATAAACAATATACATCCTATGATTTTATATATTTCAAAAAATATTAAAAATTGATTTAAATAAGGACTTTACAGTTTATTTCAGAGTAGAGAATCCATAATTGCCTACAAACTAAAACTCCTCATAACTTTCATTTCATTAATCAAAATGGAATGATTAAAAGCTTTCCATGTGTATATAAATCTAAAAAATAATTTTCAATTTTTTTTAATGATTTTTTTATCTGCCTAGGCTATCCAAATTGAGAAAGAAACTACATATCATAAAATAATTTTTTAACCATGTAGTCAAAAGTTTAAAAAATTGTTGGGCCCAAGATCTTTTTTCCATCAAAAAAGACTCAAAACTACCATTTCTTTTGCAAAAAAAAAGTAGCTTTAAAATTATTTTTTTTGCATAACTAACCATAGGATCTTATACTAGACTAGTATAAGAATGTATGGAAGATATTTCAAAAACTTTGACCACATAGATTGCAAGATATTGCATCCAAAGTGAAGAAAACAAGTTTTTTTGGAACTTGCTTGACTAGATGTTTTGGCTTTAAATCTTTTCAACTAAATTTTTGGTACTATAGATTTTTATTTTCTAAATTTTTATATTAAATAGTTGAGTTGAGAATTACAAAAACAAAATTCAAGAAAAAAACCCTTTAATATTTACTCATTAAAAAATTGCTAAGTAGAAGTAAGTTCAAGACTGAAGGAAAAAGTAAATTGATAATAGCTATAAGATGGAATTGAAATATAATAATCCCAACGGTGAGATTGTTCTAGCAAACAAATCTAATCCTATCTAAAAAAAATTCTTAGAAAATGCAAGATGATATATTGATATACATTATGATATTCCAAAAATATATAATTTTTAACAAAGATTTGACATTTCTAAAACTACATTGACTTAACCCCTAAGTGTCTCATGGGACCAAATGTGTCCTCTCATAGTTTCAAGTCCAATTCAAAGTGCTGTAATTTTTGCATCCAATGTCCAAATTCATTAATTCAATAAAACTTGTTAGAAAATTTGCGCTCTCTTCTCTAGTTTGTGTGATAAGATTCAATCCATGATGTAATGATTTTTTGCAAGGCAAACGACATTAGGGGTTCAATTTGAGTTTACCAAACTGCATTTGATGGCTACAACCTTAGAAGCTTGTATCGTATCTCCTTCGTCTAATGCTTGTTTTTAATAAAATTTATTGTTTTGTATTTTCCTTGCAGTCTAGTTATTGTAGTCAAATTTTTATGTCAATCCAAGCTGTTTGAATGTTTGAGAGCAATTCAAAGTTCAAAATCTTGACATATTTTGGATTACAGGGAACTTTGGTGGCTTGTTTTTTCATCATAGTGTCATTTTTGAATAATTGTTGTGGAAAAAGTTGTGTACAATAGTCTAGTTTATGCTACTAAAATTTCATATCAAACGAAGGAGTTATGAGTGATTGAGAAGCATTTTTGTAGAAGGAGGTTGAGCCTTAGATGTGTTTTTGCTTCATGCTCTTTTTTTGACATTTCAAAGTCATTTTGCAAATACAATGACTCAATTGAATGATATTTTTTTTCACCAATGTATTTGTATGTTGGTTTTGAATTGCTTAAAAGTTAAAAGATTTTTTGTTTGAATAGGTTTAGAAATCAAATTTCATCTCCAAATGTGATGCTAGGAAAATTTCAGCATCTTTTTTCAACACTAAAACATTTTAATCTTGCATCTTATGCCATTGACTCCAAATTTGATTCATGTCATCTACAACACATACAATACAAGATTATATGGTTGAAATTTCTATACCATAATGACATTTAGATCTATAACACTTCAAAAACAATGATGTTTTTGAACCCCAAAAGGCCTTGGACTTTTAGAGGCTAATAATATCATTTGGTAAAATGAAAAATCTTATAATTTCTTGTCACTGAAATGCATTTTAAAAATGTAACTTATTTGTACAAATGTAAACCTTCGTTAATGTTTTTTGAATATTTGTGGTAGAAATGTAAAACTTAATGTATATAGAACTATTGAATATAAAATTCATAGTTATAAAATTATAAAACACTACGGTTATTGTACAATTCCAAACACATCACTTGCAAGATTGGTAGTTTGGTATATATCTTTTACATTTTCTAAACCAATTTACATAATTGAGTTAATAATTATCAATAAAATAATAAATGATAGCTAGATAATTATTAAAAAAATAATGCATAGCAATTAGATAATTAGTTATTCATAAAATAATAATAATTGATTAATAGTTTGTAGTTTATCTTCATGGTTTGTAGTTGATTTAATTTTCTATATTTTTTCAGCATGATTTTTTTGTGGTTTAACCCCTCAAGGACCGTGACTATGTTTTCACCAAAAACGCTAAAAAAATGTCATTTTTAATACAAGTGCCAAATTTTTGAAACAAAAAATTTGGACACATATAACCGTAGGATCTGGTAGTATGTTGGTTTGAAAAGATATTGAAAAAATTCAAAAATTTTCACTATGTAGATTGCAAGATATTAGCGTTTGAAGTGACAAAAATCCTTTTTTTTTGGCCCTGTAAAAAAACAGGGCAGCTGCACTTCACAAGGTCACATTTGTATAGAAAAATATCCAAAATGGTGGTGCTTCTTTGAATTCATTCTTCAAGGCAAGTTGTCTATATGCTTGGAAATTTTCAGATTAATTAGAAATATAGGTAAATAAAGTAAGTAGAAAGAAGCAGAGAATGATTCAAAATATGAAATTGTGAAGAATTTTGTTATGGAATTGAAAATGCCAATCCCAATGGTTGTAATGTAGTAATAAACAATCTACATCTTGTGATTTTATTTTATTTATCAAAAGACATTGCAAATTGAGTAAAATAAAAGACTTTAAAGTTTATTTAGAATAGAGAATCCATAATTGCCCGCAAACTAAAACTCCTCATAACTTTTGACTCCCCATTGATTAAAATGGAATGATTCAAAGCTTTCCATGTCTATATAACTCTATAAAACCAACTTCATTTTTTTGTTTATAGAAAAAGATATTTTTTAATCTATTCAGATTGCCCATTTACAAAAAAAAAGTAATGTAGTAGGCCATAACTTTTTACTCATAGTTCCAAATGTTATGAAATTTAGTGCATATAAAAGATGTTTTTTTGTCTCCACCTTTATTAAAGTTTGGAAAAAATATGGAAATCTCCAATCACATGTACTTTGCTACTTGCCTAAAATTTCTATATTGCCGAAAAATGCATGTTAGTCCTTTTGGGGTTAAATCAATATTAGTTTCAAATATAAATTAAAATAATTTAGATTAAAATATATATTTATGAACATATTAGTGGGTGATTGTATGTATTCCTTACTCAAATCATTGAATTCAAATGAATAAATCTAATATATCATAATTTAGTTACTTAACAAAAGATTACTATGCTTATTTTAACCTATTAAAATTCATAACAAATAAACTTTATTTTTGTGTAAAACTCTTATTTTCTTAGGATTATTTAATTTTCATCTCTGCAAGAAATGTGTGTATATTGACTATTGTCATATGTATATACAAAAAATTGAAAAAGATGTTGCATAATTTATTTGAATATATGTAAATTGGATGATACTATATGGCTGTAAAGAAGAGTAGGCCTAGACAGTTGTGTAAGGTATATTCACTAAAAAAACATTATTTCTGTCATTCTTATGCAAAAATGTCCATGAAAACATGAATTATTTTCATTGTCTCATAAAATACTTTATAAGTCATAGAAAATATATACAACGGACTTGTTTGGAATCTTCTATGACCGATTTGGATATTATGTAATTTGTCCTTGCTATTATTTTCCAGTTCCTATATTTTCTTGTGTTCTAATGTCATCCAAGGGGGATCTTCAAAGAGTTTCTACTTAATTAGAAGGAAATTGAATAGATTTTCATAAACTCTCCCCAAATCCCCCATATACAATCCAAAGTGGTAGACTTTACAACACATCTTACACATCTTGATACATCTTACACATCTTACATTGACACATCTTACATTTCAATGATGTTTCCATCTAATATTTGGTAGACTTTAATAGTCTTATTTTATAGGAAATTTGAACAATTTGTCTTTTAGTGTAATTAATTGTAAGGAAGTTGTTTCAATTTGATTTTCAAAGGTCAAGTAGACTTAACTTTCATTTCAATATAAACAATGACTAATAATCAAATAGAAAAAGTAACAGAAAAAATATAAATGAATAAATGTGCTTTAGAAATAAAGAGTATCAAATATACACAATAAATATTTGGATTTTAGGATATGTAGAGTCATCTTGTACAATAACTATAAGTCAATTTGTCTTTCATTTTTCTTTAGAGTTTGTAGTGATTACTTGTCCCCGTTGTAATTTTTATTATTAATTTCTCTTGAAATAAAAAATTTATTTGTAATACTTGTCTATGTTTTCATATAAGTTGAATTAGCTAGTGATTGGCTTAAGTCCTTATGAATTCAACAATTAGCCAAAGATTGGCTTTATAATATATATTTTAGTCATTGTCTTTTCTATTCCATTATAAAATTCCCTGTGAATGAACCTTCACCACTATACTATAATAAAATTGACAATCCCATCTGGGGGGGGGGGACTTTTTGGTTCAACATTTGGCGCCGCTACCGGGGACTTTTAAGATGGATAGGTTTGAGATTTTTGGTTAAAATTATTGTCATGTAGAATTGAATAATGTAGTTTTGAGAGGATATATATACAAATGGAAAATTATAAATATAGATGTCTTAGGAAAGAAAGAATTTTTAATGCAAATAATAATTATGAAAGTCAAATTTATTACCTTTAACAATCTAATAAGAGCTTGTTAAATCAAGTTCAAGAAAAATCCTTCAGTAATTAATGAGCTTGAAGGAGCATGTCGTCTAAATTTTGAATGTGGAAAGGGAAGAATATGAAAATTTATGCAAAGCTTAATATCATATAAGGTGTTTGATGACTAACCTAGATGAAACTGATAATGAGAAAAAAATTTAATACAACAAATACATGAGTTTGAAATCAATATTGATGCATGTGATAATTAACAAGGAAAATTGTGTTAAAAAATTAGACTTTACATGCTTTGATGGAGGCTCTTAAGCAAGAGCATGAGAATCTTTGTGATGAGGTTTCACGCTTCAAGAGCATTATATCCACAAAGGACAAAGAGCACAAAATTGAGGTTGATGCAATGAAGATTGAATTATCTAATGTGATGACGGACTTAGCTACCAATTTAAGAGACAAGGAGAATTTTTTTGCCTTTGGAACAATAAAAAAATAAAAAAATTTGAATGCTTGAAGCAAAAATACAGGTGTAACACAAAGTACAAACCATGCTTTAAGATCAAATTGTCGCATTAATCCAAGAAAGAAAAGCTTTTACTAAAAAAAATGAAATTTTCATGTTAAATGCATCACTAATAGAAGACAAATGGTTTATTTCTAAAAATTAAACAACTATATGAATGTTGAGATATTACCTTTGAAAAGTAAGTTGTTCACTACACTACATTGAATGAGAAGGATCAATCATTTATACAAATTAATTGCTCTAAAGATGAACTAAAGAAGCTCAAAACCAAAATGAATTTGCTAAGTGATCAATAAGCTAATTATATGAAAGAAAATGCCCTTTTGGTATAAGAAAATGTATCCTTGAAAGAACAATGTGAGAGACTTCTCAATGTAACTAATGCCAAAGCTAAAGGTGAAAATATTAGACTTAATAATGAATTACCATTAAAAAAATGTTTAACCTTCATAGAAGTGTTTGCTAATTAAAAAATCATAAAAACTGAAAGAAATGAAGATACTTTGAAAGAACAACAAACCATATTTGTTGAGGAAAATAAATGCATTGCTTAAGAAGCTAAAGTTGTGAAGAAAAATAATATAGCATCATATCATGAAGTTTTGATATTGGAATGTGATAAACTTCTTACATGTGCCCCTTCATTAAAAAATAAAAAATCTTATGCTTCTTCAAATCTTATATATCAACTCCAAAGTAAAAATAATCCAAATGAAACTATAATTATAAAAGAAGATAAAACAAATGGTTTCTCTTTGAAATTAAATTTTAGTACAACTATCATACCTTGTATAATGAAATCAGAATGCATCAAATTTTATTTAACACTATTTTTAAAAGAAAAAGATAAAAGACATTTAATAAAAATATTGGTCAAAGTACATAATGAGATTCAACAAAAAATGTGGGACACTAGTAGATTGCACCATTGTTTTTCTTGGGATGCAATTAGAATGAGTGATTATTTGCATTACTTTCCAACTAATAAATAAATATTAAAAACAGAAATAAAATAGAAATAAATAAATAAATAAATAATTTATAGATATTTAAATAAATAATAATAAATAAATAAAATTAAACTTTGAGAGAAACTTGTACATAAAAATCTATCACTTCTCTCTCTTTTTGTTTAAGCAAATATCTTGCATCTTGTGAGGAAAAACTAAGAAAGAACATGATAATTATTAGAGAGAATTCTTTGAATGCAATCAAATTCAATTGTGTAGTTAACTATAATTGCTGAGAAAAATGAGAGGACATGTTTTTACAAACTTTAGTCACAGAAATATAATCTTGTAAGCTTAAGAAAACATGAGAAGATTTGAGTAGCCTTTGTGAAAATGTCTTGTTATTGTGTTTATTCTCAAATATTAAGAAAGAAGTACCATTCAAGTGTCTATGGTCCAATTATCTTGTGAGGAAAAGATAAAGAGAGAACATGATAAAATTTGGAGTTTAATTCAATTCCTCTTAAAAGAATGATTGTACAAGTCAAATAATGTCGAGAGTATTAAGAGAAATAAATCAGGATTTAAGAGAATTTTCCAAAAGCAGTGAAATATTTTGCTTGAATGGAAGAATAAATGAATAAATCTATTGAGAGAAAATGAATACAAGAGAATATGAGCGTAATTATAAGAAAGAGTGCTCATAAATTACTATATAAGGAAATCTGAAGCAAAAAAGCAAAAATAAAAAAGCCAGAAGTTTAGGGTAGAATTAAAACTATATAAAAATTATTTTAGATACATGTTTTATAGTCTAAGTCTGGTTAAAGTGTCTTATCTTATAGTAAAGCCACAATAACTAAATGTTAAAACAATATTCTTTTAATAGGTTGTTAATAAAAAATAACAACTAGGCAATTCCTTTCAACAACTATGTTTTATATCAAAACCTCGATAAATTTTTGTTAGGGCAACCAATATAGGTCAAGCATTAATGAAAAAGAACAATTAGAGTCCTTACCTTTCACTTAATTCAAATACTTATAAACCCTCAATAATGTCATACTATAAAGTTAGTTAAGTCTAAATTACTCCCCTGATATATAAATTATATTAAGTCCAATAGTATTGTACATTATTACAAATTCATTAAGACATATCAACACCATGGGAAGGAGAAAGTAGCTTGTCATTTTATTAGTACCACCAATTGTATTTCCAGAGCAGATATTATCACAACTTTCAAGATTACTCAAGAAAATTGGTATATGGGACTACATAAATTTTAAGCTATCTAAACCAAATTTGGATTTGATTTAAGATTTTATTACAATTAGCAAGTATAGTAATATGAAGAAGGTATTTCTCCAAAGAAAAAAAGTGAGTTTTATCCCAAACAAGATAGATGAGGTCTTTCACATGATACCAGGAGGAAAAAGACTAACACAAACTACCAAACTCACTTTGGAAGAGCAGACTAGTATATTTGGAGTAAATTTAGATAAGGCAAAGATTGTTGAGGGATGGGATCTTAAGCAAGTTAAAGATAAAGAACTAGCAATTTGGTTGGTCTATCTTAACTGATGGCTCTTTTGTGCTTCTCAATTAGAATGTGGAGAAGATGAATTAATCCATATTGATCTTTTTGCATAGAATGGAAGGCACTTTGATTGGAGCTATTTGATGTATGATTACATATTATGGGAGTTATTATAAAAGGAAGGTCGTAATCCTGTGACATTGATCTCATTTCATCATCTTTCAACAATTTGTACGTTTGTTTCAGTCAATGTGATGGATCCACTCTTAACAACCCAAAATGTTTCTAACTCATCTACAATTATCCTTGATTCTATAAAAAGACTAGCTTCATCAGCGTCACCTAATGAAGACCAAGTACCAAAGTCCACCTTGCACCCTTCATATGAGGAGCTACTAACACGAATTAATGAGTATAAAGAGAAGCAACGGGTTGCCAGTCTAGAGATTGATGCCTTCAAAGCTAAAAAAAATGCATTGAGGGTAAAGGTTAAAGAATGTAAGACATATAAAGTATAGACTTTGAAAATGTATCGAGAGACCAAGGATGCTTTTGAAGCTAGAACAAAATAATATCATATCTTACAAAAAAAAATTAGTGATCTTCAAGATGAAAGTAAGAAGACATAAGATGTTATCACTACTTTAAGGGTACGTAAAGAAAAGATGTAGGAAGAGATTAATATCCTATAGAGTGAATTAAATAAGACCAAAGCACTATTGGAAGCCCAAGCTACAGCCAAGGTACCTGAGCCTTCTAATATCTTTGAGACTATTAGTGATTTGGAGGCCAATGTGAGGTTGTTGGTCATTACTAATGATGAATTGCACCAAGAGTTGGAAAAGGCAAACAACTCCATAGATGGATTGTGTCAGATTATGTGGATTGGAGTCAATCCTAACTTTTTTTCTATATCAACATATGAGCTTCAGTCTAATATTTGTTTGAGTGTATTTACTTTTCATAGAGGTGAGCAGTTATCAAAAGATCAGTGGAATGATGCTTGGAAAATGGTTTCAAAATTTGATAATATGCAAAATCTTATCTATAAAATGTTGGTACATGTGGATGCTTATACACAAGAAGACATACTTATTCCTCAAACAAAGGAAACTATAATATTTGATATGCCACCACCTCATTATAAACTTGCATCATGGTTGACAACCAAAGGTTCACCTCTTATCTGTCAATTTTTGGATCAATACTCTCATATGTAGGACATTATGGAAATGAAAAGATCAATTCCTTCTTCGAAAGCCCTTGAATGGTTATTGGAAGATTATGGTTTATTAATAAAAGAAGATGTAACATATGACAAATTTTATTTGCACCTATCTTCAGGCTGGCAGTAGGATCCTAAAATATGAATGGTAACTAATAACCATTTTTGTCCATGTGAAAGACAATATAAATGGGACCCCATGCTACTATTGATTTTGTAGAGTATAATTGGCCAAAGATACCAAGAACATTTGATTCTTCAGCATCTTGTGCTCAAGCCTATGTTTTATTTCATGAATAGCATATCACACATATTGACCCAATATATTTTTGCGCAATTATTTTCTAAGACTTTTTAAAGATGGTATGTGATACCTACAATATTATCATTAATGTCAATAAATTTGACAAATCACAACTAGAGCTTCATATCCTATAAAGTTCCACTATCTGAGCGCTTGATGGCATCAGATAATAGAGGCTATGGCTATTATTCACTTTTTATGGGGCTCCCACTTATGCTTAATTAATGAGTTCAAAGCAAATTGTTATAAACCAGTGACTAAATGATTAGAATACCAATGCATCAAAAAAACTAAAAGTGCTCGAAGAAGACGAAGATGTCAAGAAAGCATCAGACAAATCACATAAAAAATGGATTTGTCAGCAAGACCAAGACCAGCACAAAAGACATAAGCTTCATTGATGGGGATGTCAATCAAACTAAGTAGGAGGCTATATAATCTTATTTTTATAGGAAATTGAACAATTTGTCTTTTAGTGTAATTAATTGTAAGGAAGTTGTTTCAATTTGATTTTCAAAGGTCAAGTAGACTTAACTTTCATTTCAATGTAAACAATGACTAATAATCAAATAGAAAAAGTAACAAAAAAAATATAAATGAATAAATATGCTTTAGAAATAAAGAGTATCAAATATACACAATAACTATTTGGATTTTAGGATATGTAGAGTCATCTTGTACAATAACTATAAGTCAATTTGTCTAAGTTCATTTTTCTTTAGAGTTTGTAGTGGTTACTTGTCCCCGTTGTAATTTTTATTATTGTTCTCTCTTGAAATAAAAAATTTATTTGTAATACTTGTCTATATTTTCATATAAATTGAATTAGCTAGTGATTGGCTTAAGTCCTTATAAATTTATAGAATAACTTAGGAGCTATTTTAATAAAATCCAAGTATGGAGTAAATTTTGTTCCGGGGAGACTATCTAATAGGAACGATTCTAAATTAATTCTACTAGGCCATTGCAACAAAGAATTTGATAAGAAAGTATTCCTTTATCACAAATACAATTGATTTTTCTTCACAAGGTAAATCTAATTACCTAATTTTTCTCTCTACTCTTAATGGCTACAAAGATAAAGTGTTATCCCAAATTGGTTGATCTTGATCTTCTCCCCATCAGCTTCGCTCTTCCTCACTGAGTTGGAATATTTGCTCTACATCACTACAACAAACCGAAATTTGATTTTTTCCTTTCTACCAGACAATAGTTGGTCACTTGTCTTCGCCTTCCTTTAGCACAATAGGAACTCCAAGCACCAACGCGGAATTCTTCACATATCACATCAAAGAGCCTTCAATCTTCCGAATGGGACTTCTCAACTACAACTTTATCTTTGTCTCCTTCTTGCAAACCACAAAGACTTAACTCACCAACTTGGTATTAACTGACTGCCTTACAAACATTCAATAATATTCTCTCTAAATTTTAGATGACAACGTGCACCCACAAATAGGCCAAATTGGAACTAAAACAAGACAATATTCAAAATAATTTCACCAAGTTTCCATCAAATTCCATCTTCAGTCAAAACACTACAACGACACAGCTAACCAAATTCAGGCTTCTCATTAAATTAACACACATGTTTTCAACCAACTTGGACTGAAATCACAAGAACATACTCATAAATTTTTAGCTAGGCATTTTATAAATTACTTTCAGCTTAACCCGTAATTCTCATCACATAGCATCATCTCAATTACATATTCATCATGCAAGACACTACACACCAATTCGGTTAAAATATCCTTTCTATGTTAATTCCAAATTGGTGACCAAATCACCGTCTACAGATTTTTACACGTTTCGTTAATATACTCCAACTTAGAGCCTGATTGATCTACATTCATACAATTTAAGCTCTTCAACTTCTAACTTCTAGTACACAATTACTTCTTCTTTCAACTTGGCTTCACACTCACTCCATTACTAAATACACTTCCAGTTCATCTTTGAACTAGGACATATCATCTCCATCCCATAAACACAGACATAGACATCACTCCAATCTACTCTATATAAGCTCATAACTTCCCAATTCGGACATAAAAACATCAAATCTTCCATACCATCCCAACTTGGACATAAAAACATCAAATCCATTCTCCATGGAATTCCACAACTTGGTCACCCTCGGGATACCGCAGGCTCACTCACATTAACACTCTAAACTCCAACTTGGAAAAATCATCACACACCAAACAGAAAATCAACCTGCTAACTGGACTCATTGACCCAAAACTCAAAAACAATGGTCCTTCGAAAGACGAAAAAAATAGCCTAGTAGAAAAATCTCCAAACTAGCACTTACTAATTTGAAAAAAACACCCAGTTACTAATAGCAACTCACAGCTAACTACCCAATTTGGAACCTGTCGCCAAACTAGGACATTCCGACTTGGTAAACAAACTACCCACTAAGTAGTCACTATCGATCACCATAGAGTTCCGACTTGGAATTCAAATTCCCAAACACAAAACTAGAACCCAAAACTGTATCCCCAACTTGGTAATAACAACTGCTCCCTCCGTCCCAAAATAATCTTTCTCTTTGACAAAATGTTCTAGATTAAGGTCAAAAATCAATATTTTTTAATTTTGTTTTGAGGTATAAGTAAAATACAATGCTCTCCAATTGTCCTCCAAATTTAAGCTTTAAATTCATTATGAAATTAAAATTACAAAGCTTTAAAATGTGGGTTTGGAGAGGCTTCTGGGAGGAGCACCGCTAGCCAATGAAATTTGCAATTCCTACATTGTCTTCTGTCTTCCCGGGGTGTGAACTGTAGTTCCTGCACCTGTTGCTGTCCACAGCGTATTCCCGTCAGTGCCGCATAATTGCTAAAAATAACCACCTTAAGAATTTGAACTTTATTGTACACGCATGCGTCACTTCGCACCTACTTTGAAACAAAAACTCCTAAAATAGATGTCACGGAACCTTCACCGGTAATTGTATTGGCTTCGGCATTCAATTGGTAATGAATGAGATTTGTAACAACACTAATTGGAGTTCATGCATACGCGTCGAAGTTCACACGTCTTTTGCTTCAGGTAGGTGACTCAACACTTGGAGTGCGATTTGTAACAACACTTGCTCAACGTTCAACTAGGAGGCAGAATGAACACAGAATGAACACAAAATTACAGGGTAACACAAAATGAACACGAAATTAATACAGGGAGCAAACACAATTTAAAGGCAGCCAAAACTCTCAACATGTCATAGCATTCAACGTTTCACAATCTAGTACTCCCTCCGTCCCAAAATGTTCTTCCTGTTGGCCTTCATTTTTTGTCCCAAAATGATCTTCCTGTTGTACTTTGTGAGTTGCAAATTGATCAAATTTAACTTTTGGTTGTTCTCTAGGACTAACAAAACAATTCCAAGCAATATTTCCCACACCATCTATGCAATCACTAATCAAAAGACAAATAAAATGGTTGAAGGGGTCAATCAACATTTTTTGTTTTTATTTTTTGCATCTCTTTGAATATCATCTAATTGAAGGAGATGAAGGTTTTGGGAGGCAAAATATAGGTCCACATATGGTCTTTGACTTATACTAACTACCCACAAAATGACGACCTCACACTCAATAATTAAATAACCACTGGTGCTCCTTGAAAATACCCAAAAAATTTCACTTTTCAATAATCCAAAACTACACTTTAAAAAGGGCTTCAAAACTTAAAGTTTCAAGGGCAATAGGAGTGCACCAAACTCCATATGTAGTGCAAAACAGGCTTTTAAAATGTTATTTTTAGTCTTAATCCGGAACATTTTGTCTAACAAGAAGATCATTTTGGGACGGAGGGAGTATTAATGTGCGTCAGTCACCGTCTTCAAAACCCCACCTTTTCTTCAATGGCTTGAAAATTGTGTACATGCGTGCATACTCACTCTCTCTCCAATTGAAGCAACCCCAAATTGCCACCTTCATCAGCAGTTGTATCAATGACAACCTCAGAACGTAGTTGAGAGTCCATCGGGAGACAAGCAACAAGTAGGCAGGATGGGTGGTGTTCTAAGAAGTCAATTGATGTCTTCAGGTGAGAGGATGGCAATGTATTTCGGAGTATCTTGGTTGTCAAAATAACAAGATAAGTTAATTTTGTGCGGGGTAAAAAATCTCAAAAACATTTTATCAACGTTTGGGTCCAAAGTACACTTTGACCTTCATGATTTGCCATTTTTTCTCCACTATCTTTTGGGCAATGCTTGCAGCTTTCTGGATTGCATGTGGAGTATTATTGAGAATCTGTAATTTCTAGAAGTTAGATTTAGACTTCAAGCCTCTATGAATGAATTAGCATGCAGTGTATGTTGCATTCAGTATTGTCATTGATGACATTGCAAGCAAGGAAGAGACATCACATTAGACATTAGAGCTTCAATAATCAGCATTCATATGTTCAATTGACTGCGTTTTCAGTTTGTCAACCCCCAAAATTAATTTATTCTTTATAGCAAATTTTTGTCAGTCCCCTCCATTTTCTTTTTTTAATAAATGAAAGGAAGTTTCTATGCACCAAAGAATGTGACATGTGGATATTGTATGCAAAAATTAGGAAGAGTCAACTTTTTTTTGGTAGAGGTTTTAAAATCATTTCTTCAATATTGCTTTTGGAGACTTTTTGATATCATATGCAAATGTTAGGAAGGGTCAAAATTTCTTTGGATAGATGTTCTAAAATTGTTCCTTGAATAGTGATTTTTCAAAACATTTGGATAGCATATGCAAAAGTTAGAAAGGATCAACTTTTTCTTGGTAGATGTTTTAAAATTGTTTTTTTAATATTGATTTTGGAGACTTTTTGATACTATATGCAAAAGTTAGGAAGGGTGAAAGTTTCTTGTGGTAGATGTTCTACAATCGTTCCTTAAATAGTAATTTTTGGAGACATTCAATTACTGTACACAGAGTACAAAAGTTAAGAAAGGTCAACTTTTTTTTGGTAGATGTTCTAAAATAGTTCCTTCTATATTGATTTTGAAGATGGAGTAATTGCTCTGGGGTTGGTATGGTTTAAGAATTCCGACTCTATTCCATATGCAACTAACGAAGCATATATTATTTCTTCTTACTTTGTATAATCATGTTTCAATTTTCCTAGCCACAATAATCCATTAAATAGGAATGGTGTGAAATTTTATTGATATCTAAAGCATAATCAACTTTGAAGGTCATATTCTGTCTTCTTTTCTTCATTTGTCTAAGGTAGTGTGCTGTAATTGCGACCCTTTAAGGGCGGATTTGCCATTTTCATAGGTTTTTATGATTAAAAATATTTTTAGCTCATTTTTCAGAGAAAGTCAAATAGATGCCAAATGTAACACAAGTGATTTCATATTTTTTGAAGCATTTTTGAATTTGTTATGAATTTTCAAAGATTTTTGTTGTAGGTACCTATTTGTGACCCTAGGTCTCCCAAAATCTGTCCCCTTGCAACTTCTAAAGTGATTTGAGGAAATCAAGATCAATGATTGGCTCTTGCAATAGAAAAACAATTTTTCCTTGATGCATTCAATAGCTAAAGTGGTCCATTCAAGGATCACCTGCAATCCATTCTACAACTAATTATAGGGTTGGTTTGAAGGAGAGGGTCGCAATTACAGCACACTACCTTGTGGTTCAGTGTTCTTCTATGATTGTCATGTTGAACCTAAAAACAAAGCTTTATTATTAAGTCATTTCATTTTGACTACAGGGATGGAGGGTGAACAACAACCCACATTTGCTCCACATGTCCAGAAGGCAAATATGACTGAATCTCAACATTGGTCATGTTACGAATTCTTACTAGCTCAAAGTTACTATGGAATCTTGAAGAAAGGATCGATTACAATTGTGGCACATCAATTTGGATTTACCACTCGAACAATTTGTAGTGTATGGGCAAGGGGTCAAGCCTCTATATCAAATGGAAATGAATTTGCAGACGTTTCTTCTTGCATTCAAGGAAATTTGGGACCAGAAGGAAGGAGATCGACGCAGCTGCAGTGAAAGATTTTTCGTTGAGGCAATGTAAAAAACATTTGATCCTTGGCTTTTGCCATGAATGTCTCCAAATCAACGCTGCATTGATGCATAAAAGAAGGGAAGCTTTATCACCATTCAAGTGCGCTGAAACTGTTTCTTACTGAAGCAAATAAGAAATCCAAGCTTCAATACGCATTATCTATGATTGAACCATCATCTTTGAATATAGAGTCGCCAACATTCATGGGTTCATTTGATCGTGTTTATATTGATGAAAAATGGTTTTATCTCACTGAAGAAAGCAACAACTTCTATCTGGTGCCCGATGAAGAAGAGCCACAACATACTACTAAAAGCAAGCGGTTTATTCTTAAGGTGATGTTCCTTGCCGCCGTTGCACACCCTCGCTTTGATTACTTGAGGAATTGTTTTTTCAATGGCAATATTGGAATATATCCTCTCGTATTTCAAGAACTTGCCAAACAATCCAGCAAGAATCGTCCGGTCGGTACAATGGAGACAAGGCCAATTGCAACAATCACAAAGGAGGTTACAAAACGGTTTTTGATAGAGAAGGTGTTTTAGGACATCAGATCAATTTGGCCACAAAGCTTGGAACCATGACCAGTTGAAGTCTTTGTTCAACAAGATAATGCAAAACCACATCCAAGTCCAGACACTAGAAGAAAGTTATGTTTTTTTAGACATGCCCTGATTTTTTATGGCGGATTTTTTTGGACATTTATTTCCACATTTAGGTGTTTTTATGTCAACAATAGCATCCAATGAACATCATAAACAACATAAAAATAGCTAGATGTCAAAATAGATGTCTAAAAAAATCAGGGCATGTCAAAAAAACATAACTTTCTTCTAGTGATATGACCCAATTCTAATTGAAGAGGGTGATAGGGATGGACTTGAAATCTATTTGGTATGCCAACCACCAAACAGTGGACCTAGGTTTTTTTCGGGCCATCCAATCACTACAGCATCAGAAGGCACCTATTGTAATTGACGAGCTAGTCAGTGTGGTAGTCACTTCATTCAATGAGATGAAGAAGGAAAAACTGAATGACGTCTTTCTTTACTCTTCAGAATTGCCTCATAAAGTTCATAGGGGCAACAACTACAAGCTCCCCCACATGGGCAAAGCAAGATTAGCAAGATTAGTCTATCTTCTTATAAATCTACAATGTCTTGCCGACATATTACAAGGAGCCTTAGATGCTATTTGTGACATGTAGATCATTGGAGTGAAAAAATTGTGGTGCAATAAGCTAGATTTTAGTTTAGTGGGTAGAAGGGGAAAATTCCAAAAATTTGAAATATTTTTTTAAAATTTGTGTCTTACACATTGTAATTTCATCTACATAAAAACTTTAGGTTCATTTTATTTGGATTAGTGATGTGAAAGTTGTGAAAAATCTTCTTTCTTAGGCAACCAAAACATTTCTTGAAAAAAGAACTTGTAGAATTCATTTTTTATTTTAATTTCTACAATTTAAAAAGAATTCACAAGGTGTAGATTTTTTACTAGAATAATTTCACTGTCAAGATTAGTGAGTTGAATACATCGTTAGAGCTACTAACAATGTAATATTTCCGAGAATATTTCCTTCTATTTTGAATCTATTTTTATTTAACAAATTTTTAATGAATGCCAATTAAATATGTGTTTAATTATTTTCTTGATTTTAAACTCAATTTTAAAAATAAAAAATAAAAAATAAAAAATAAAAATTAGTAGAAAAAAAATTCAAAGTCCAAAAATCTAGTTAAGCAAGGTTCCAAAAAAGTATTTTTCTTCAATTTAAATGCAAATATTTTACAATGTATCTCATGAATGTTTTTGAAGTTCCTTCCACACATTTTTACAATACTCTAATTCTAGATTCTATGTTCAAATATGCAAAAAAGACAAATTATAAATCCCTTTAGCTTTTTACAATAGAAATGGCATTTTTAATAGGTTTTCATGGAAAAAAGGCCTTGCAACTTAGGGAATAACTCATGAAGTCCCAAAATCCTTGTAGGGGAATCTTGAGACTTTTGTTAGGATTCTATAACCTCAATTTTAGACAATTTTTTGAAACATTTGTTAAAGATAGAAAATTAAATAAGCTTTTTGATAATATAATTTTTATTCCAATCTGTGCTTGTAAGTAAAAGGTAAGCCACCTAAAGTCTAAGAAGCAATTTAAAGGCTAGCACCCTAAAAATTTCCAAAATATGAAATTCTTTAAATTTTTCTCAAAGATTATAATTTGTCTAAATATAAAGCTTTGATTTATTGTATTTAGACTAGTAATGACAAAATTGTGGACAATTTTGATTTTTCGGTAATGTAAGCATTTTCTTGAAAAAAAACCCTTATGAAATTGATTTTCTAATGCAATTTTAACAATTTTTCAAAAATAATTTTTAGTGAGGATTAATTTTGTTAGGTAGATTAGTCTCACTATTGGAATTATTGTGTATCAATTCCATCCTAGAAATATTAATAGTTTAGTTTTTTGTTGAATATTATATTTACTTCTATTTAAAAAAATATTAACCCCTAAATGCCCAAGTCACCAAATTTTGGTGTCGACAATACTATGAAGTTAAATAAAACCTTACTAAAATGCTATTTTTAATAGTTTATATCTTAAAAAAATTCTTTATGAAGTCTAGTTTTAGCATCAAAAATCTGATTAAAAAAAAGAACAATTATGATTTTTCTATTTAAGATTTTGTGCAAGTTAGTCTATCTATTGCAAATCTTAATTTTCTAGTATTGAAGGCTATTGGAAATGAGCCTCAAATACACTAGAGCTTGGAGAATTAGATAGAATCACAATAAATAGAATCACCTGGAACTAGTAAGGAGTCTCTTAGAAATTCTTATTTTATTCATACATTGTCCAAAAAACATACGAAGTATAGAGTATAACTATCCAAAAATAATCTGAAATCCTTACCAAGAAGAACTAATTGAAACAAAGACAATCTACTACAGAGTAATAGGAACCATCTTCAAATGCTAATGTGGTTGTTTTTTTGTTGTATTTACAATAACTATTATGGAACGATTCATTTCAATTTCCTTGGTAGCAATGACAATGTGCACCCTAAAATACAAGCAAGTTTAACAAATTGTAATTATTTCCATCCATCCATCCATCACTTTTTTTTTTCATCCATGATGTATTCAAAAATTCACTGTTGTCATGAAAAGTGTACGTTGTATGTAAATTTTTAATGAAGTTAGTTCATTTTAGAGTATTTTGTAGATGGAAAAAATTGGATGAAAAAATAAATAAAAAATTGGATGAATTTTTCAAAAAATAGGTAATATTTCTCCAAAAAATTGACCTAACTAATTTCATTGTTCTTGAACATGTTTTCAAAGTAATTCCTCTTCCTGTTCTTCCTGTGTTTAGAATTTGTTTGACCCTTGATACCAAAAATCAGAAGTGTTCAATAAATGACTTCATTGTTCAATGTAGAAACAGAGAGAATATACTAATTTGGTGACTACCTTAGTCATGGAAAGCCACGTCCTTTAAGGGTTAACCAAAGAACAATGGTGTAGATTGAAAGTGTCTAATTGATGACTCCACGATTTTTGTACCTTGTGAAATTTCACATTTTTTGGCCTTGCATTTGGGCCAATTAAATTTGTGGAAAGACTTTCTTCAGCCCCGTGCGGTGAATATTGCTGTGTTTTTGCAAATGAAAGGATTTCACAATACAACTATTCCGTTCTAGCCAACCACATGGTTACTCCGTACAATAATTTTTTTTTCTATTAACTAAAATGAAACGAAATTTTATTGCAGAATAAGAATTTCAATTGTTTTCAGTGCAACAAGTAACCTCCAGCCACAAGTGGCCAAAGCAAAAGGAAATCACATTGACCTCTAAATCCTTGACCTTCAGAGACTTCGAAGTAACTGCCAACCCATGAACTTCAAACCCATTGCTTGTGGTTGAAGCTGTCGTGGTCCGTGGAGCTTCCCATGTCATGCTCATTCAATTTTTAGTTCATTCTCTGGGCCCTGCGACTGTAGCTTTTATCATGATGTTTGCATTGTTTAATATGGGGGGATTCATTTCGCGGACTATTTGTCCTAGTCACGGTAGGAAAATCATTTTGGGCCAAAAAACTAAAGCCAACCGGAAGATCATTTTGGGATGGAGGGAGTACAAAACTATCAAATTGGAACAAAATCAACAATTAATCAATAAAACACTCCAATTTGGAACTCAAATACACAACAAAAAGACAAAAATAAGAGCCAGAAAGTGTATCTAATTCAACAATTAGCCAAAGATTGGCTTTATAATATATATTTTAGTCAATATCTTTTTTATTCCATTACAAAATTCCTTTTGAATGAACCTTCGCCACTGTACTATAATAAAATTGACAATCCCATCTGGGGGGGTACTTTTTGGTTCAAAGCCATATTCATTAAAATGAGACAATTTGCAATCTCATATTATCTTTAACTTTACATCTAGATGATAATAAGTGTTCGATATTGAATATTTTTGTGAATTTAGATGTTAATATATTAAAACATTCACAAACCTTTGATTTTGTAATGGTTGACATATTCATAAATTTTTAATTTGTTAAAATAGAGGTCTTGAATAATAGGGCTGAAGTCTCAAAATGTCCATTTTGTCTCAATTTAATGTATATGGTGAACTTTGACAACTTTACAAGATGCAATTGTCCCATATCAATTGTTAAGGGTTGTACACATAAGAGTTGTAAGTTATCAATCTTTATGGTTATGAATTTTATTCACATAAATCTTACATATCTAGAGTTTGTATGTTTAAAAACTTAAGAAATTTTATAATATATGAAATTGTAAAATCTTTTAAACAAATGAAATGTACATAATTCTCACATTTTGAACTCTTGAAAGTTGAAATTTAAAAAAGAATCTAGATCAAAAAATTTGAAATGTAAAAATCAATGAGATTAGAAATTCAAAGTCTATATATTAGTCAAATATGAGCCTCCAAAATCTACAAATTGTTTTGATTATGCGTACTAAAATCTACATTAAATTTAGATTTTAGAAGCATAGATGTACATTCTAGAATCTTGAATTTCATAAATTGAGTTGATTTGGAGTTGGAGACATCTTCAAATAACAATGAAAAATGGACAAATTCCCCCTCATTAGAATTCCCTATCTCAAATTTCTTTGTGACGGCCACATTCCCTATGTGTAGAGAACCCTCCGAAGAAGGGAGTTATTGTAGGGGATTTCCTTTACAATGCATACAAAGGACTTTGAAAATGTTCCTTGTGGTAAGGATACAACTTACAGCTATATATTGAAAAAATAAAGATAAATCAATCAGTTAACCCCTACAAGATCAACATGTGTATTTTGGCAACATATAAATTTTGGGCAAGTACGTGTGACTGGAGATTTGCATATCTTAGGCTGAAATTTTAGTGGAAGGTGGAGACATATGCACTTAATTTCATGACATTTGGAAATATGAGTCAAAAGTTATAACCTAATATGTTATTTTATTTTTGTAAATGGGTAGATCATGAATTGATTTTCTAGAACTTGTTTTATAGAGAGAGAGAAAGTCGTTCTAGTCACCCCAATTCTGGGCTCTTTCTTTCCATTCATAGTCAAGATAGATCTCTTTTATTGACAACAAACTCCTATTACTTACAAACCTTCCATGTCGATACTGATTCTCCCAACCCTGATCAGTTAGATTGCAGAGCAAAGTTTTGCTCATCCCACATTTCATTCCTTTCAAATTCAGCACTTTAAGCACCTTTTGATACTTAGCATCCTTAATCACTTAAACACCTTTCAATAATCAGCATTCTTTACACACTTAAACATCTTATCAATTTAACCTCCTTTCACACATAACAATTACGTATCAAACAGAATTTGAATCGTTCTATGCATGTTAGTGCATGTCAGGGAGGGTGGGTGGTCTCCCTTATGCATTTTATGCATCTTATCAATTTCATATAGATCATTTACAAATCATACAGACTCTAAATTGTACCATGGCAGTACGCTAGGTATGCTATGTGTATTAATTTGGCTCAGATCTTGACACAGATATCACAGAGGAATGATATCGACATATACTGATCATGTCAGTTATGAAAATAGAATCAATAACCTGTTATGAAACAAGAATCGAAACTACCTCTCAAATTTTCAAAAAGAAATTTCACCCAAGACCATTTGAATCCATAATTTTAAAGTAAAGATTATCTCAGTCTGGGCGGGAGGGCGGGAACACCACAATTCACAGCATACCTTACAGATGATGCATGGATTTAAAAGATAAGATAATAAAAGCCTGAACTAGATATGTATAGAGAGATGTTGTTCATGGTATCTTTATTAGAGAAACTTGCAGTCACGTCTCTACTAAAACTGTGTTAAACTACTTGAACCATATGGCATCAAGATTTTATAAAAAACAACCTTTGTAGAGACACAATACATCTTTGTTCTCAAATGTATCGGTTGCAAGATTTTCAGTCACACAGATTCTTGAATCTCGAATCTTGGACTCTCGACACATAATTGTGCCAGAATCATAGTTTCAAGGTTTACAAAGATTTACGTTCCTCAAACCCCGAGGAATCTTGATGTCTGTTCTTGAACCTTGTGATTTCATGATTAACAAGGTTTCTTGATTACGGTCATATGGTTACACAAACCACGATCCTTATAAAATTTTGACCCACGTCTGTACAAGAATCAAACAGTATCAAGACTTACATGGAATCTTGACCCTCGATCCACAAGGAAACTTGATTTCTGTCTATCCACGGCCCTCAAGTGAGGATTCACGAATAGCACAGTTTCTTGATTCATGAATCACACAGAGTCACAACACATATATGTACACGTATCTTACTGCATTTATCTTACTGCATTTATCTTACTGCATTTATCTTACTGCATTTATCTAGAAACTAATGAATATATCATCAGACGATTAGAAAAGTTCAAAGTAAGAAATCAAACAGCCTTGAGTCTGGAGCAAAGCTCCGATCCTAGGATGCCATGCCTCACCTGCGTCCATGCACCCCAACACACACAAAGTTTGTCAGAATACGTACACAGGGTGTCAACGGCATGGCATCAGTTGTTATCCAGATCAAAGATAAGAACTACGCAACCAAACTTCAGAGCAATCTTGATCATCGCCTGTGGAGAACATGCAAATGTCAAAATGTCAATGCAACACAACCGACACTCAACCGGATCTCAATCGACCATGGCACCTGAATTGCCATTTCAGTATCCATGACGCACGGAGCTGTAAGAGAGAACCATAGCACTGTACTACAGAAACAAGGTGGCTGCATACGAAAAATTGTCAGAGCAGCCCCGTAGTATTATGAGCGCAATGGATGACACTTGCGTATGACAACCTGAAGTAGACTGATGTCCTGCTTCTTTGACCCACTCATGGAGCCCATTAGGACCTCAATTTATACCCGTTGCAGTTCATGGTTATACCCGGGTGAACTTTTAGGGCCGGGAGGTTCAGCCATTCAAGAGTTTTGTATTGGAGGCTCGGGGTGTCACAGTTGGGGTGATATATATACATATATTATACCATTTTGATTTCTTGTAGTGGCCAGGTCCAAGCTGGTATACCGGTACATGTGACATGATTGCCAAGTTCAGATTTATCTCCAAATACTTGTTTCATACAGGTTCTTTTACTACGACTAAAAGCACAATACTTTCAATTGCTATTTTTATCCTTATATGCATAAATATGCATTTAGCAACTCCAACGACTTTACAAAAGAAATTTGCAATCAATAAGAACTCTTAGATGAGTGATCTCATAGATGCAAGGGAATTCATTGTTTGCAATTTTTGAGAGAGAGAGAGAGAGATACATGGGCAATTTCATTAAAATGGTGAAATTCCTTAATTCTGGCAGTTTTACAATTCAGGTCAAGTGGTTTGAAATGTACAACAACCCTGGATGTCTAAAATAAAAATCATTCCTAGATGTTTGAAATATACATCTATTGTAAATGGCACTTCTACAACAATATTATGTTACTAAAATCTTCAAAGTTCAAGATTTCTAGGATCTCTATATATATACTAGATATCACCTTTAAGATTCAAACTGAACAGTCTGAAAATGGCCCTCGGAATACCGCCATTTTAACAAAATTTTCCATACATATGGAAAGCTTTGAATCATTCCATTTTGATCCATGAGTCAAAAGTTATGAGGAGTTTTAGTTTACGGGTAGTTATGGATTCTTTACTCTAAAATAAACTTTGAAGTCCTTTATTTTATTCAATTTTCAATAAATTTTGAAAATTATAAAATCATAGGATGTAGAATGTTTATTACAAAATTTCAACCATTGGAACTAGCATAATTCAATTTCATAACAAAATTCTTAACAATTTCATATTTTCAATCATTCTCTACTTTTTACTACTTACTATTTTTTTTTTCTTTATGTTGTACAATTCCAAATGATCTGAAATTTTTCAAGCATGTAGCCAACTTGCCTTAAAGAATGAATCCAAAGAAGCACCACTATTTTGGACATTTTTTCATAGAAAAGTGAGCTTGTGAAGTACAGCTACCTGATTTTTCGCAAGGCCCCAAAAAGGATTTTTATCACTTCAAATGCTAATATTTTGCAATCTACACAATGAAATTTTTTGAGATTTTTTCATATCTTTCCAAATCAGAGTATTATAAGATCCTACATGCTACAGTTACACTTGTACAAAAATGTTTTTTTTCCTAAAATTTGGTGCTTGTACTAGAAATGACAGTTTTTGAGAGCTTTTGGTGAAAACATAGTCACAGTCCTTTAGGGATTAATATCCATATCATACTATGCACTTGAAACTATTGATAAATTATATATATAATAATCCTTTATAGTCATGTTTTTAATAAATCATATTCATATTCTATGTACATTTTGTCAACAAATCTTAGAGAGAAATTAATCTCTATCTAATTCAAAATTCACTATAGATTGTTACTACTATGTAATACATTTCTTTGATATCAATATTGTATTAATATGAAGTCTCATACAAATATTAGTAATAATTCAGAATCCAATGTGTGGAAGAAAAAAACATTATCAAATCATTTTAATAATAGAATACTTGTACTATGTTGAGATAATTAAAAATAATTTTTATCAATATTATTGAAAATATATATTACTACAATAATACCATTTTAATTTTATGTTATTAATAAAAATTTAGAACTGCAGAAGTTCTTATTTGAAGAAAGAAAACTTTCTATGGATATCCTCACATCTTGGCTTAGCGGTGAACAATTTTGTGGATAAAATACAATTGGCATGTTGAGCAAATGCAAATGTTACACTGGGGCATGGAATATTGCCAAATTATTAGAATTGACATTTTCGTGAATAATACTTTGTACTCCAAAGGTTTTCTTTACATACCATGGTACCTAAATGTAAAATCCTCAAATTAATCAAAATGTCTACATCTCAAGAAATTGACGCTTTTTTTAGTATGGCCATTTGAAACCTCAAATCTGCACCAATCGTAGATAATAGAGTTCTATGTAATTGAAATCCTTTAAATGAGCTCAAATCCTTTATGTTCCACGTAGTAGATTTTGAAACAATCTGATGTCAAATGGAAAGATTTTTTAGCTACCTCTTGAAAAGAACTTTTATTACTTGTTGGCATCAGTCACTGTCAAAGACAAGATATCCTGCAACTCTGGAATTTTTGGCGCTGGAATCGTGCAAAAATTAAAGAATCATAAAATTAAAGAACTACAATATCTCAGTTCAGCCATGACAACTCTTACTTTGATAGCATTAATCTCATTCACAATATGACGGGCCTACACAAGTAACGCAACATCTCAATATCTCAAGTCCCTGAATCCTATCCAAGTCAGAGCAGCAACTCGTGATCTCTTCGCCTGGCTCTAATGGGATTATTGACACCATATATGGTAAACTGTCCACCTTGCTCCTTGAATGTGAAACTAAACATCAGAGAAGCCCAGTTTAGCCCCGTGAAATCTGAAACTAACCACCGGAGAGGACCAATTTGATCAGTCACGTCAAGGAATGTTCAGTAATTAAGTCAGTGTGTACGTTATCCTCTAACAAGCACTAATTAAACCAAGGATATAAGTGGTGAGAAATCTGCTTAATTAAAGTAAGTTAATTCTTGAGGCAAATGATTACCGTGCCTCAATAGCAGAAGTTGCTTTTAGGGTGTAAGTTGCGGCTCCCAAATCATCTCAGCGAAACCAACAACAGCACAGAACGACACATGCAAAATGCTACACTCTTGCTTTAGGAGTTCCACACTCAGGGAAAAAATACATCTGTCTAGTCCTGAGGGCAATGACTTTCGAATGGCTTCTTTTTGTGTTCACTGCCCCGCAATAGAATCTATCATAGAGATACATTTTATTGGAATCTGACACTGAACAAAAGTGGAACATTCTCTGGAGAACAGAGATCCCTAGGGAGGGACAGAGTCGATTTTGCCTGTGTAGAAGAGCTCTATCATATCCTCCAGCATCCAATTCAGCGACATCCGAATCTGCAACTCATTAACGTACTCGCTTCCAGTGAAGAGAAGTTTTTGAAAACACGATCAATCTTAACTACGAAGCAAAAAGATTGCTGTAAAAGAGACAACAGGAGTTCAGCTATCAAGCTTATGTGTGCAGCAAAATTATTCCTGGAAAAGAGACTGTCTACAGAAATATTGCTAAACGTGTACTACCATGTACACATGAACCCTCCAATTTGCGTCACTGCCGCTGCAGGGCTTAGAAGCGCATTTACCGCACACCGTCCCCTGTAATAAAGCAGAAGGATTTGAAGCAAGGATAGTCGTATTTGTTTAAAATGGAGTGTTTCAAAGTGCCAAAATTGTAACCTATGAAGTGCACAAAGCTCTAAAATTAGGACTAGTAGTGTAGATCTGAGAGTCCATACTTCCATGTACTGGCATGAGAATGAAAAGTGCCCAATTTGCTTCGACATATTGCCATTTTAATGATTACGATGATAATGCTCTTTCACTCTCAATTCACTCTCAACAACATGATGCCTACCTAACTTCCATGCACAAATCCGAACATTCAAGCCTTCAAGCGGTGATCAGGTACAAAAGACAATGAAGACAATTACGCTGGCTTAAAAATCAGAGTATTGAATTTATTGAGTATTGAAAGGGTGTGCAAACCCGTCGTGACATTTGACATCCCAAAATGTAAACGCACCTAGCTGAGTCGTCGGTGCCTGGGTGGAACGCATATCACCAGCATTCACGACACCAGAAATTTAAGGGGTTCGGGGCGAAACAGAAACCCAGCTAAGCAGGGAGGAATATCAAAAGCTGCAGTGAGAGTAAGATGACCTACTAAGTTCACGTACCGCTACCAGTTAAGAAAAAGCCTAGCAAAAACATATTGGCTGTCGTAAGGCGGAACATGCAAAGAGACTTCGATCGCAATCTAAACTAAACTAAACAAAAAATTCTCCTGTGAAAGACGAGCGTCGAGAGTCAATTAAGTTCCATCAAGCCCTCTTGCATGTGTTCTCTTCCTTACCACCATATCCATCCTCCCAAAGGGCATATCTAACCTGCATTAATCGAATCGAAACAGAGCACTGCAAAAATGCGAATTTCGGAACCAGTTATCGATCGCCGGAGTTGCTTCGACCGAGACGAAGCTCCAGATCCATGACAGGAGTGTTGTCTTTGGGGACGATTGAGAAGCGGGCGAGGCTCACGAGCCCCGATCTCTCATAGGGATGAAACCCACCCTCCGAGCTCCAGGAAGCTCGTCCCTGGCGAAGCGACTCACACAGGATGTCCGCAGGGATGCCAGAGTTCGAGGAAATGGACTCCGGCGATGGCACCGCGCTGCTCATGCACGATCCCGATGTCGACAGCGACAAGCTCAACGACTGGGGTGAAATGGGTGATAGTAATTCCGCCGTGGTGCGGGAGGTTGGTTGTCGGCCCAGCAAGTGCGACAGAGATGCCAAGTCCCAGTCGCGATTCGGCACAACAGCAGCTAGGCGATGGCTCTCTGCAGCAGCAGCAGCAGCAGCGGCCTTAGCATTGCGAAGCTTATTGGCTTCCTGCCGCTCCCGCCGGTGCACGTTCATGTGGCCTCCCAGGGCTTGCGCCGTGCGAAAGCCGCGTCTGCAGAAACTGCAGGCGTATGAGCGAGGGGGCCATTGCCCACTGCTGGAGGCGTCTTCTGCAAACGCGCGAACCTCCCAGGAATCGTTGTCGTCGTCCGCCATGGCGCTCAAGCGCTTGCTCCAGGTGTTGCCGCCCCCGCACGATAGCGGTGGTGCGCCCCAGCTCGGAAGAGAGGACCAGCCTTGACGTTGATCCGCTTGCTGCATTGCTACATGCGTCGCCATGGCTTCACCAAACGCTAGCTGCACTACAATTCAACCTGCCTTGCATCGACTTGTCTAGCTAGCTAGCATAGATGCTCAATCAATGACCTGAGCTCCGGCCACTGGAGTTGCTTCAAAGGGCTGCCGAGATCAAGTGTGCATGGGTGGATTCTACTTATCGGGTGCCTTTCCCGGAGTCGCTCGCTCTAACCTTCCTCCGGAATCTTCCTGAAGTATTCGAAGCAATGCTTTTGGGTGTACTGGCCCGAATTTTCTTGTCGTTTGATCGAAACTTTCTAGATCATGGTAAATGGTAAATACTGGGAAATTGGATGTGAATTGAAAGCCTTCAATTGAATCTCTTTATTAGAAAGAATTTTAAATTTTAAATTCTGATGGCGGAGAGGGACGGAATGCTGAATATAGAAGAGGCTCGATAATACTACTGGGCGTAGATTGATGACGAAGCCTGACATCTATTGCAGTCGGCATGTACCCCTGAGATCTCGGCAACAAGATATGAGGAGCGCGGCATATTACAGTCAAACTTCTGTCAACGTTCAGGTCTTGTCGTATCAAACTCCAGAACTCAACTAGCTTAGCTCAGCGAGATTTCAATGGAACAATCTGACTCGCTGCTAAATATTATAATTTTTTGTAAGAACTGATAGTCTAGGCTCCGGAATTGATTAAAATCATTCAGTGACATTTTTTCAGTAGTTCAAGAGGGACCTCTTTGTCTTCCACAAAAATGGGGATCGCAATAGTGATGTGACATCTAGTCACTCTAACTAAAATCCCAATAGTGAAGTGTTGTGTGCCGTGACTTTAATTTATATCGCTCCTAATCCCAGGAAGGATATTCCATCTTCTCAGGAGCTGTGGATGAGAGAGGGCCTACGAGGCTAACTACGTATGCACTGGAGGACATCTCTAGGTTATAATTTTACGACTTGAATGTTCACCTTCTTATTTGGTGAATTTTCAGTTGAACATAATAATATTTGATTCAGAAATCTCTTTTCTCGAAAGACAACAATTTGAAAAATCAATCTGTCTGCTTCTGGGGAACCCAATTCACCCTCATATCTTGTGTAATCGTAATTCAGAAGACAAGGGCCAGCATATTCACTAGTAAAAATTTATCTTCTCGGGCTACAAGTCAGCCAGAAGATAAAAACCGAGGCCAAGTCATAATTTCTCAGATCAGATCGACCGATGTCACTGTACGTGCCACAGACCATCCTGCTTCCAGGAGGAGCTTTGTATTAATCCACTACTCCAAAAAGTCGAAGTCAGTCGTGCAATGCGAGCTCGAGTCCTTCAGTGTCAGCATCTTAAAAACCAGATTCCTTCCGTCGTCGTCATCGGATAGTAATCGATCGATCGACGAGCCTCCAGTACAGACCGAGGCGCGAACGTGCTCGGAAGGGACTCCCCTGAAGTAACGCCCCCATCCCCGCAAAAGCTTGTGCACCTCCACACGTTACCGGGATTTTACGAGCTTAAAAAAATGAACCGACGAGCAGGCGATTGCTCCTCCCAGGCTAGGGCCTCCATTCCGGCCCCCAATCCCGCCTCTCTCCAGTCCCATTTGCGAGCTCTCCTAGTTTGCGCTTCCCCAACCGATGGCTAATATTGCCGGCACTACCTCATTTGGCTGGTAGTTGGGTATATTTCGGGCCAGAAACGGTTGGGGTCGTTGGCCCTGGAGAACCTAACTTTCCGAATTTCATCAGTGGGCAAGTTACAGTTGGAATCCAGGGCGGGGAATCGGGAAATGATCCGGGGCATGTCATATTCTATTGCGAACTTGCTGTTGATAGCGAAAGGTGTCAGGAACAGGATCGTGGAGCCGGATTTCCATGTCCGGAGAGGATTCTTCTGCGGACAATTCCTGTTCTTCAACTGCAGGGGGTTGACTGAAGATGCCGGAGATGGCGATGGGAGGGCATGGAGTGGAGGATTCCGAGACTCTTGCCACTAACGGTTGGTCACATGCTCTCATTCACAGGGATATGAATCTCGTCGCTCTCAATTCTGCCCCCCCGCTCACTCCATGGGGAACTCTAGCTTCCTCCTCTGGCGATGCCTGTCGTCGTCTAGTGTAAGTCCTGCTTTTTCTTCGAAACAGCCGACCCGCCCTGACCTTGCTTTGGGTGCAATTCAAAGGGCAGGTTTTTTTTTTCGTTTATTTGTTTTAGGCAGTGCCAAAAGCGATAATCACTGGAAGGATGAATCTATTTTACATCCATAGAAATGGATGCAACTTGCAATCTGTGGATGCAACTTACATTTATTAAACCAAAACAATGTACATTCATCCAAAAATAGAGGGATATTGTTCCAGATTTCATAGCAAATTGGCCATTTCATCCACTAAAAAGCAAAAATATTTCATCCAAGATTCCCAACAAAAAAAATCATTACTTTCAACAAAAAATTGCTATGAGAAAAAAAAAATGGTAAACAACACCTCATGAATGTGCAAAGTAGGATGCACGAACACTAAGAGCATCTTCACTCTTTCAACAGGAAGGGACATGGTTTGGTCTCCCAAATCTCTCCTACCACAAACATGCTTTAGAAAAAAAAAAAATGCCTTTGTAAAATGAGCCTCCAACCCTCCATCCTAACGCGCCCTCCCATCTCTACACCTAGCTTGGATCTTGCTTGTCAAACAATGTTTTAGTAACACTTTTTAAAAGCCTGACAATTCATTAGAAAAAGACTCGCATTAGGAGTTATCTAGTTTCATGGAAATATAAATAAAAAAAGGTAAATAATCTACTTTGAGGTCTCTGACTTGAGTTCTAATGCCCAACCTTTCAAAAACAAGTCTTACACCTTAAAAGTTACACCGAGCCCTCAAGTTGATTTTTTCCACATCATCTCAATACAAGTGTTAAAAAGAGCCCTAGAAACCAATAGAGATAATCAAATTTTTTATTTTTGTTATTTTAGGTAACGCAGAAGCTATCTTCTATAATGTAAGTGAATAAAGAAGCTATTTTCATTCATAATTATGGATGAAACATGAAGTTTCAACAAAATTACTAGGCATATTTAGCTGCAATTTTTATTTTTGATTAATCTTTTACTATTAAAAAGACAATTTTTGGTGGATTTCCACACTTTGGAGGGATTATGGTTAATAAAAATTTTGAATATCTAAAATCATCATTCTAGAGATGGATTCCTAACTTGTCTTCAAAGAATATATGTCTATAGTAGATGTGGGTCTATAATGTAAAGAAGATAATGTGGTAGTAAAGATTTTATCTTTTACATGAGTAAAAAAGGCTCCATTTCAAAACATTCAATAAGTTGAATCAATCTAAATCTCTACAAACTATTTGCATTATTATTGTATCTATTTGGCAGATTTTACAAAAAAATAATCCTAAAAACACATAGCAAATTTTTTGAAGAATTATTATTTTTTAATTATTTATTTTGGAAAAAAATGATAAAAAAGATATTTGTAGCAACAAGTGAAAAAATAATTTTAAAGAATCTTAGTTGCAATCAAGCACAAACTAGCACCCTAAATAGTGCAAGTAAATTTAGATCCTTTTTTTTTGCAAGGGTGGGAGCTTAACCTTTCCTATAGCCTCTTTGTAGGGAAAAGACAATCAAATGTAATTAGATTGCATGCATTTATGCCTTGTTGGCATTCTCCCCAAAATACAAGTCAATTAACCCTAAAGTCCTATTGTCCCTATGGAAGATGAAATGGATTTTGGATAGGCTTATGTAACCTCAATTTTTTACATTATTTTTTCTAAAAGGTAGAAAATTACATTAGCTTTGTAGGAATATAATTTTTATTTCAATTAGTGCGTGGAAAAAAAAGATTATGCTACAATACACTTAAAACAAGGGAAAAGAGAACAACAAACTATGTTCTTCCATTCCTTTGAGAGACTATGCAGGCAAATGATATCAATCACTAGCAAATGTGCCAAAACAAGAAGTAACAAATCCTTGTAAAGAATCCTCCAAAGAACATGAATCATCATCTTTGAATCCAGTGAAATGATTTTGCATGAAGCACCCATGTTGAGATAATCTTTGTAACTCCAATTCTAGAGGTTCTTCTTGATTACCATCTACCAAGTCATTCAGCTTTTTTTGCAAGAGCCATGCTACTGGGAAAAAATCAGGTTGCTCACCATCATTATTCATGCCCACATTGCTCCCCTTATGGTCCATCATCAATCATTACCTCTTCAAACTCTATGGCATCATTGCGTAGAAGAAACAATAGAATATTCTAGGATAGAGTTGCCCGAGGGAGTCACTTAGATTTTCTACCAAACAACGTGTAGCATGATGTAGGGAGGTATTGATTCATGGTGTCAAAAAATTAGAAAAAATTGTGAGGTAATATAGTATACAAATTAATGTACATTCAATTATAAATAAGTTACATGGATAAATAATACCTCATACTTATAAAAAAAATGTTCTAAAATAGCCTCAAAGTAAGGATTCTAGGAATTTATTGTGGGTAAGGTTGATTATGGGCTTGGATTAATGAAGTTTCTATTTGTTGCCACTTTGTATTTCAATATTGTCCTTCATCAATCTAGCCCAATAATAATATAGGTCAACAATTTCAAACTCTTGACCATGTTTTTCATGTAGCAAAGTGCATGTTGATTGGACATGTTAGTAACTTATTATTTCCTGGCCACAAAGACTCGTATCCAACGTGCATAGTCACTTACTCAGTCTTCTATGTTGTTCTAGGTTGGGACTCTATTATTGAAGTTGATTATTGCAACTTCAAGGATTGTTTTTGCATTCCATTGCAAGGACCCTATACTTTATAATACATAGAAGAAATATTATAGAACAACTTATTTTTCCATTCAAAGAATTTTGCATAACATATGATATAATTGACCTTTTTCATCTTTCATAACTAAAATTCAATTCTTATACAATTCCAAGCAAGCATATCAAATTTGGGATTCAAAAAAAATACTTCGTTTTTGTGAATTTTTTCATTTAATATCCATGGTTTTTACTTAAAAATTGATTGAAAGACATTGGTTTTGATTTTAATTCAATTGTAAATATGTAAGAAACATCCATATACCTACATTTTAAAAACACCCTACTAAATAATAAAAACATGATCTATGAAGAATTCAATGTAAAGTATTGTATGACCAAATTTTATAAAAAAGATATCTCTATATTTTAATTAAAATTTTCTATTCGACCTTCATATTGCAATTAATTCTGTACATTTAAGCATGATGGTATAATTACTTTGCCAAATTCTAGTTAAACTCTAGAGATATCTATTTTATAAAATTTGTTCACAAACACCACATTGAACTTTTAATAGTAGTTCTCGTATCCATTATACCCAAGTTTTTTAATACAAGGTAGTAGTCAAGTTTAAAAAAGTACCCTCTAAATTTCATAGCCATAACACAAAAGCTCATTAATCATGAAGCTTCTGTATACACCCTTTTGGCATGCTTTAAATTCCAAATACCTCCATTTTGAACTTCATATTCTTTCTTTGTAATAGATCTAGATTTGAAAATTAGTATCATGGTAGATAAACTATTCAAAAACTTAGATTCAAAATTATGCCTTGATCCAACATTTTAATAAAATATGAATCCAAAACTCCTTATGTCAATGCTTCTTTCTATAATAAATCATCAACAAACGTACAACTTAGCACACCACACTTCAATCCTCTTAGAATCGAGAAGAAACAAAGGACCAATCATTTCCTTTAAGTAGGCAACCACAACCCTAGGAGGCTAGCCATTGGCTAACTTTGATCCTCTCCCTTCCTTAATCCACTAGTTATCAATTGACTATTAACAAGAATTTCCAACACTACATACATTCTTTAATATAGATGCCTACTTCAACTAATAGATGGCGTACATTACCAAAACAAAAGAAAAATACAATTCTTACAAGGGTGAGTGTTTGGCAACAAATTGGGCAATTGCACATTTCTAATACTATTTATGTAGTAATGAGTTTTTTTTTGTTATGGATTACCAACTATTGAAGTAGTTGATGGAGTATGATAAACTCACGGGAAAGCCTGCAAAATGGACTCTAATGCTAATAGACTACGACTTTAAGGTCATGTACAAAAAAGGTTGGGTGAATATGGATGTTGACAGCTTAAGCTGCAATCCAACTGAGAGCCAAGTAGACTCCATTGGGGTCAAATGGAACGTGGAAGAAGGAAAAAACTCATTACTAGGGTGGCATTGCACCACATACTTGAACATGCATGATGGAGATGACTTGAGACATCACCAAAGAAGCTATTGTGGCTACAATAGATGAGGAAGGTGGTGAGGAGTCTTGGGGTGTCAAGTGTATTTTTGATGATTTGGAGGTTATGAATTACTTCACTTGAAACATAGAGAAGTAGTAAACACTATGTCTATTAAGGAGAAAGATCAAATTCTACAACAAGCCAAGAGATCTTTGTAGGAAGGAACTCATTTGGTGTGAGTACTTTTGGATGGTGAGAAGAAAGTGGACCACACTTATTATTTGGCATTCCAAAATCATTAATCCATTATAAGAATACTCATCTAAATTTCAAGTAGTGGTTTACAATGGAAAATGCCCCTTTCTTTAGAAGTTTTCAATTATATAAAATCACTCATTGAATTTTGCCTTCTTTGTATAATCCCTTATTTTTTAAAATATTGTCTTAGGAAGACACTCCCGAATACATATTTTAAATGAAACAACTTTAGAGTGATTTTTGTCCAAATGTTTTTTCATTAATTCAAATTAATTCTTGAATTTTAAAAAGAAAATATAAACATTTGGACAAAATTGATATACATGCTATATTATAGAATAATATTATAGGCAAAAATTCAAAAATAATTTGAATGCTAATCCCTAAAAGACGGAGCCCATGATTGTCTGGTCAAACTTGAAAATCCTTCTTTTTGTATCTTCAATTTCTTTGCTACCTATGAGTAATATTTGATGGTTTTATTTCTTAAAGATGAAATTACAAGTCTAATATTTTTCATAGAGTTTTCAAATCTTTTTGTAAAAATTCCAAATTACTATGAAATTTTGAAGAAAAAATGAAGAAAATTCATATCAAATACAATTCATGTTCAAAATATCTAAAATTTAATTATATATATATATATATATATTATAGTGTAAAACATTATGGTATCAAGAGAATTTCCACATCACTCCATATTCAAAATGTGGTAATAAATCTTCAACTTCATACATCACTAAAGTGCTTATTTTAAGGAATTTTTCAAAATTTCCAAGTAGAGTAGAAACCGCATTTTAGAATCTCCATTTTGTAAGTTTTGCTCAAAAGCAAAAAATATAATTTTGAATCTCAAAATCAAATTTTAAAGAAGAAAAGCTCAAAGTATTTAATTGCATTGGATAGTGTACCATTTTTTTGCTAAATGACTCCATATGATAATTAAAAAACAAATAAAATATCTTAAACTCATATCAATGGCATGGATATAGAATCAATAAAGTTGTACAAAAAAATTGAATAAAAACCATCCAATCTTCAAAATGCATAAAGCCTGATTGACCATTTAAAGGACATAAAACGTCCTTGACTTCCTTTCATGATTAACTCCTAAGTACACAACCATCCACTGGATGAATCATGAATGGTAGGAATAGTGAAGCCACTTTTGAGTGCATTGTGTGAGTGCATTGTGACATGGATGTCACAATGCACTCAAGAAAAAAAAAATCGATTTTTTTTTCAATCCCCCTTGCTGAGCTCAATTGATTAAAAATTAAATTTATTAATTATTAATTAATTAAATTATTAATTAATTTAAGTTTTAAGTTTTCAACCCCCCACTAGTATCCATATCCATGTCAATATCCGTATCTGTACTTTTTAATTTTTTAAGATCAACAGTGTGTCGGTGTGGGAGGGGGGAGGGGAATTTTTTTTTTTTTAATCGACGGCTCTCATTTTTTTAGCACAGTGAGGGGTGGTGGTATAAACACACACAACTCAGCCAGCCTCTTTTCACCGGATTGTGAACTTCATCAAATTGATATTATTGTAGGAAGGTTCAAAAAAGCCACATAGTATGTATAGCAATGGAAAAAGAATGCTTTACATCAACTAATGATATAGTTGTATTTGGCTACTTTTGATTATTCATTATAAACTTTAAAAAGTAATTTTACTAACATTCAGTTGAGCAATTAATTGTTGAAAGGTTAAAACTGGAAGGACACTAGTCAAGCTTAACCCTATAACGATGCTGCAGACACTAAATGTCTAGTTGGAATGACTTCACCTAAGGCTGTAGGATGGAAAAAAACGTTTTTTATCCACTTTTTTTTAATAAAGTTGTTTGACTACATTTTCAATTAATAGTATTGTGAATTCCCTCATTATGGTACTCTTGACTTTTCTAAAGAAGAAGATGTTTAATCCAAGGATCAGCTTTGTAGTGCATTTGGGCCATTTCTTGTTATTTACTCTTGATGTGAATTTTAACCATAAAAATAACATTTTTTGAACTTTGGACTTATAACCATGGTTTATTGATTTTAATTTGAGATTGACTCAATATCTTTGATTTATACCATGACATAATACACTATAATATACATCTATGGTGAAAATTTCAGATTTTTTGAGTATATTTTGTATTTGATATGAATTTTTTTCATTTTTTTCTTCAAAAAATCATAGTAATTTAAAAAAAAATTGAAAATATTATGACTTGTAGTAGACACATAATTTCATCGTTGGAAAATTTTAAAAATTTTAAAAATTTAAAATTTATTCATATCTAGTTGCAAAATGGTAACAAACAGAGTGATGGTAGTGAGACTTGGAATTAGTGGTCATGGTCCCGTCCTTCCAAGGTTAACTTAATCCCTAAGCACTTTGACATCCAATTTTGGGACAATGAACAGATTGAAATTCTTGGATGTTTCTCATTCTACTTGGATGAAAGTCATCCTAATTTGCAAGAGTCACTTTATCAAGTTGTTGTCCTATCTAAAGATTGGATTTGGTGTTACTAGAGTACATATTTTTCTAAAATTAGAAATGTGGAAGAATGTCAAGTGGTTGACCAAGCCAAAATTGCATTGACTCTAGTTTGAAATTAGATTTGCAAAAATGAGGATATAGATTTTAAGAGCACAAAAATTTCAAAAAATCACCATGTTAGAAGAACCTCATTTCAAATGCATTCCAACAAATTTCACTCAAAAAATGATAATATCTTTCTAGTAATTGAATTAGAAGGAATTCTGAAATTTCTCTTTCAAAATTTATAAAAAAAATATTGGTGACAGCATTTGTGAATTTAACCATGCGGATGGAATCTAAAACTCAAAATCTAAAACTTTTATTTGTATATGAATTCCAAAATATTCTTCCAAATAGTACTTTATGATGATTTTTCCCAAATTGTCAATTCTGGAGAAGACTTTGGACGTTTAGGGGTTAACTTACTTTATGTGGATGCAAAGAGATGAAAAAAGAAAAAGCTTAACCTTGTAACGCCGGGACAACCATTTTGTAGTGTTTGGATGATTGTGCAGTCATCTGTACATTGCTTGGAAACTTTTTTTCATCCATTTCATTTTTGCTCACCTTCCATGGTGGATTACAAGAGTGTATAGTTGAATTTGTAGTCATGCAAGTGTCTATCTTCACATAAATGAGAAGTTATTAAAAAAAACGGATCACAAAATATGCTATTTTAGTGTATTTTGGGAAGTTGTTGTTCCTTGCTCTAAATCTGAAATTTCTCCACAAAAATGATATTTTTTGAGTTTGAGTCCAACTAACAAATGAAGGTCATCTAATCTAGTTTCTTCTCCAATTTGAATTTTGAAAAAATTCTTAATATTGCATATTTTATTGCAATTTGAACTTTGGGTGTATTTTCAATGTCTATTATTTTTTAATTATAGAATGAGACGGAAATTGAGTTTACACCATGATGTTTGTCATTGTAATATACACACATGGTGAAATTTTCAGTTTTTTTGAAATAATTTTCTATTTGATGTGATTTTTGTTCTCTTTTTCTTCAGAAATTCTCAAAAAAATCAATTTTCCATAAAAAAATCTAAATTTTTTGTGAAGTAAAGAAGACATGTAATTTCATCTCTGAAAAATAAATTAAAATTTTTTCATACATATCTAGTTGCAAAATGGCAGCAAATTGAGTGATAGGCACTGAGGCCTGAAATCAGTGGTTATAGGTCCGTCATTTAGGGGTTAAGCTTCCGCAAAGGTTTTACAACAATCACTCCTTGATCTGAAAGGCATCATCACCCAAATTTCAAGCTACTGTAAGTTACGCGTTTCGATCGAAGCCACTGCAACGGTGCATCGCATTCCCTTTCGTGATCTCTGTCAACATCTGTGGGGTGGTGAAAATGGCGAAGGCGGAGCTGCAATTTCCATTTAAACTTGAGAATCTGGTAAGCCATTTTGGAGCGTTTTATAGTTTGGTCGATAGAAAAAGAATTCTCTTGCATTTTGCGTGCTTCTTTTTGTGAAAGGCTTTCAGGGATGACTGGGGTTTTAGGATTTCATTTTCCTCTATGGTGCGAATTCTCGCTAAATTTTGAGTCACAGGGTGTGTTGCCTCTGTGATTGCTGCTGGTGAATGCCCTTATTGCTTGATGAGATTGCTGAACTGAGCACACTGGGGATTGGAGTGGATCTGATTACGTTTGGAATGATACGCTGGTTCGTTTGGTGAATTTGCTGAGCTCCTGATGGTTTCCAGGTTCAGCTTTGATGCTGAAGGTTCAGGCTCTGCCTTGTGAGATTGATGCCAAGCATGAGGCAAATGAGAGGGACGTTGTTGCGTCCCTTTTTGAGCCTAGGACGATCATCGCAGAGCAACGGTGGTCGCGGCAGGGTTTTGCAGTCACCTTCGTTTCAAGGGCGTAATTTTTTGCGTAAGATTCAGGGCTGCTACCTTTGAACAAATTGTTAATCTAAATTGATTAGTGCAGGGGCCATCGCTTTCTAGCCATTTAGTGTTTTTAGGGTTTAGGGTTTAGGGTGTACTGTGTACTGTGTACTGTTCGTATTATGAATTATTACAATCTAAAATGGAGCTAACTTACCCTTAGTTTTATAATTGAGCCACGGCGGCCAACGCCTAATCATGGCTTTCTTTATTAGATTCATTCCTACTTTTTTGGTTTCTTGAAGCAGGTTCAGCACCCCCGCACTGAATTTAAATAGAATATGCGATGTTATTGTTTCAAGGATCAGACATGGGACTAGTCTCTCGATGGTCAGGCCATGATTGCCACCTTGAAGTTAGGGCTCCCCAAACATCTCATTGTACAGTACAGAGGAACAACCGGAGGGTTCAGGGTTCAGGGTTTTGCTCCGACGTTCAATTTTGAGATGATGCGTTGTGTGGAGAGTAACCGGAAGCGTTTTGGCGTTGTTTCCTTGTCGGCTGCAGTTTGCAGAGAGCATTTGCGGCCGCGTTGGCTGAGTACATTGCGAGCTGCCGAGCTTGGTCATGCAGGAGATTCGAAATCTCCCAGGCCGACGCTACCAGACGTCCAGCATGCCTCTTTATTAATTCACCAATTTGAGCATGAGTATGAGGCAATTCTGTGCTACCCTCGTAAGAAGCTACTCTACCCATCAGCAGTTCTCTACTCTGTAAGATGAAAGTACTTTGATGTAGCATACTGATAGTAAAGAATTGTGCAAATTTTTATTTTTTTGTTCTTTCATCTGACACCACAGATCTCCGCTACTGTGGAACCGATGGGAGTATTCTTGAACCAATTGGAAAGCCCTTCAGACGTGTGCCCGTTGAAAGTTTCACACGATTTGCTCCTATGGAGCGGAAAATATCGTATTTCACACAATTTGCGTCATCCGATGTTACATAAAATAGGAAGAATAGTTAATCGAGAAATTAGCACGTGTTAGACTGTGGAAGCGGATGGAGTGTTCCTAATACCATTAGAATGTTCTCAAGGAGGGGCTGTGCATATTTGTGATTTTCACGAGCTTTGGACCTGTGGGAAATATAGGAAAATTTGCCATAGAAATGAAATTTAGCACAGGTTGGACTGTCATTCTTAATTTTCTTAGTTGTTGCACTGACACATGCTACAATAGTATTAATGAATCAGGCGTCTGTTCCAGGTGGCATATCAACTTGCTCGGCAGAAGAGTTGATATTTATCTCGGATAGTCTTCATGACCGCATTATTATCACGGATGGAACCGGGGGAGTGCTTGATTATGTAGGTCATGCTCCACCTCTATGCACGTGCGTAAGTGTATTTGGTTGCACTCGAATAGGTGTTACCTCTTATGAATTTCGCATCTTTTCATGCTATTCATTATATCCTTTTTTTCTTTGCATTCTCAGGTCCAAGGACGCTACTAAGATGGATTTTCTTGTAGATTGGGTCGAGTGCAGGCTTTGAGGATGGCCCTTTTGAGTCTGCAAGGTTGCGAAAACCCTCGTCTATTGTATATGATACTGAGCAGAAGTGCCTTTACATTGCTGATTGCGAGGTACCAACTACTCTTCTCGATCATTAATAGTTGTGTTCGAAATTTGTCTCGTGGCTACAATGCCTGGGATTCTGAATCGTGTCTTTATCTGAGTTCTTGCAGAATCATGCCATACGGAGGGCACATCTTTCCTCCAGAATGCTGGATACTGTGTACCCGAAACAAGAAGAGCAGCAAGGCATAGTACAAAGGTGGCTACGTGGATTGGGGTTCATGCAGAATTCTTCACCTATTAAAGATTCTAACAGACATCAGATTTCATATCCTTGGCATCTCTCCATAGTGCCTAGCGGGAAAATCATTGCTGCAACACAGGGGTGAGTCAAGGTTTGTCGCGAACACCTGTCTTCTAGTCATTCTATGTGTATGCTTTGATAGTGGTTTTGTTGTCTAAGCCTTTCAAAGTCTCGACTCCTCTTTAAACTCAGCTTGGGAGGAAGAGCTATGTTCTAGTGAAGAGTACCTTACCTTTCCTTCCCGCGGTCTCCTTCCAGGTTTGAAAAATTGTGGATGATCGAGGTCGATACGGGAGCAGTGACAGTCGAGCCTGATCAAGGTTCCTCTTCTGTTTTGGGATTGAACTCTGCAGTCTGTATAAACAGTAGATACTCATACACAGTAGATATCCTTCGAGTTTGCGTGAAGATACTCATGTGCGCAGTGCTTCTCCTTCTATGAATAGTTAAGCTTTTCAATTACTGACGTCTCCCTTTTTTATTTCGAGAGACAGAACCGACAAGCAACTTCAAGAAGCTAACGGAATCAAAATCTGCTGAGTTGGAGAACTGGATGCATGTTCATGAAACGCTTGCTAGCAGGGGTTTGGCCTATGAGGGGTTGTTCCCTAGTCTGGTGTCACAGGTGGCAGTGCTGAATTCCGAAGTTCTTGTCATAGATACAGGTATCAGATTCTTTCTGTCACATTCTGTGTACCATCTTCTATGTTATTTGGCAGTGCTTGATTTGTTGATTGTTTTTGTGATAGTCTTATATCTCTTTGGTGTCAACATATGTACATCTTTTGCGCTGGGGTTGGTGTTTGACGTGGATTTAATGTTCTGTAGGGATGCATCAAGTCTTGAGGCTGGACTTGAGCACTGAACATCTCACCACTATGCCGCTTACAAATCTTGCACTTCTTGGCTTACCGGCGTGGTGGACTTCGGATGACGGTCCACAAGTTGCATGCAGGTTTGGCTCAGAAACGCTAGTAGAGTGTTCCTAAAATATTGCTTTGCTCATGCTTGTTGGACTTGTCAGAACTACCCATATCTCAACATATTCGATCAACATATTCGTTTCTAATGATTAGTTTAATGTTAATCTAATAGAGCTTTACATCAATGTCCATATTCCGGCAATGTTAAATTTATTCCAAGTTAATGTTGACATAGTTGCCAGTGCAATATCCAGTTAATGCCAAGGACACTAACTTCGCACTAACATTAGAAGAACACCAAGTTTGTTATGCTAACATTAACTTGGCATTAACTCAACACGGAGACTGTTAATCTAATGCCTATTAACTTAATATATGTAATCTTTGTCAATCTAATGGAGGGTTTTTTTGTGATGCAATTTTGATACTAATGGAGGGTTTTGATACTATGCTCAAAACAATCTGTTGGTCTTCGTATCGTGCGACTTCACCGTGCTAATCCTGGGCGTTTGAACTTTGCAGCCTGGAACGTTTACACCAGGATAGACCGGAAGAGGCCATCACCACATTTAAGGTTCAACCGGGTACGATGTCAGCCAGAGAACCCAGCTGATTTCTTGCTTACTTTAATGTCCATGATCTGTATATCCTGACCTGAAAACTGATCGTGTTTTGAGCATATTTCTAAATCTGACGACATCTGGGACTGGGATCCATCCAGGTCGATGCATGATTGGTATCGACGTAGCTTTGCCAAATGGCACGGTTCTGGCTGAGCCACTCACGGATGAATGTCTCTGGCGCCAAGGCAGGGGCAGTTTAGTGGAGCTCTCAACTTTTGATGGCGAGCTCATGAGTCACAAGGTATCGTATCGTCTAGGTTGCCCGAATGTGTTTGAGCTCAGCTGTTTGAATCGCTAGATTCAGTTCTCAGGAATTTTGATATGATATTGCAGATTTCTGCTGCTCAGCAATATGTGGATGACCTTTACGAATTAGAAGTCACGATTGATAAGGAAATGGAAGAAGATCCGTCCCAAGATATGCCCGTTCCTCAACAAACATCAAGTGGACTTCCCTTCTACTCCTCTATTGATGTCAGCCTTGGAACTGGAGAGGTGAGTCAAAGCGAATTATGCTTACATTGGTAATATTATTGTTAGTGGTTAACATTGGTCTTTTCTAATAGACTTTATTCTGGTTCCTTTAAAATGTAATCTAAAAATTCAGCACTTAAGTTTCATTTCAGGGACACTCTGCGTTTAGGATAATAAACTCGGAATGACAGAAGCTTCCAAGTTTAAACGTCAAATTCTGAACATGCCTTCTTTTCTGCTGCAGGTAGTTTTTGATGCCGTTTTGTATCTAAAGCGTGACAAATTGGCTGGCACGGATAGTCAACCAGGTTTTTCCCATAGGAATGATAGTTACATTGATCATAGCATGAAGGTAACTGCGCCTTCTTGCCAAAAGTTGAATGATTTCCCCGATGGAGCTTTATTGGCGAAGCATCTTCATTTCCGGGTGAGGTGTGAAGTATCTGCAGATGCTCCTCAGACTAGTATGATGCGAGTACATGTGCAACTTTAGCAGTGTACTGATAACTCCTTTGAATGTGCGCTCTTCTGGTGGTGACACCCAAAATGCATTGAATAAAGTAGTTTCGGAGTCTCTATTTTCTGGCGTACAATTTAGAGATGCAAGATGCTCGAGGTAGAATTCAAGCCATTAGAGGCCAGTTCGATTATTGATTCTGCCTGGTGCTTGTCGCAATATGCACTCTGGGATCTAAAATATCTGGGTGAAAATCTTGCAATTGTCAATGCAACAGACACACATGAAGCCATTCTTACTAAAAGATTCCTGTTCCTTTCGGATAACTCTGTTGAATGGTATTTGCTGACCCAACGAGTTTCATTAGCTCAATCTCTTTCCTAGATTCTCAGTCGTGAGCTTTGCAGCTGAATTGCTCTGTTTGGTTTCTATACAATGCCAATTCCGTAGGCGTACTCTTCATGCTCCTACAGCTCCAAATTGGAGTGTGCGGGTTCTTTTACATCGAGGAGGTTTAGGGTTATGAATTTTTCTACAATTACACTGCCCCGACAGGCGACTCTGAATTTCTTGGGAATGGTAGGCATTGGGCCGCTTCCAGGACCGTCGCAGGTACTGTCAAAGAACTTGTACTATCGCCTGTTTTGATCCCAGTACACTTGAGGCTAGTATAGAGCCCCACCCGAGGTGTTTTAGAAGATCTAGCTGTGTTATAATTAGCAGGGTTTACGCTATGAACCTCCTTTAGTGGCATTACAATTGGAGGGTTTAAAGCAACTAGGTTTTCTGGGAGGGGGCTTTCTCCGCTCTGCGTGGCTTAACCATCGTCATCTTCTGCGAGACTTCAAGATACGTGAGCAGAGAATTTTGATGACCAATGTTAATTACCTGGCGGTCATATCGACTTCCATAGCGTTGTAACGTCCAGCTAGACCAATTACGTAATCTCCTGCCTCTTGGGACAATGGCAACGCAGGCCTTTCGAACACGCGGTCGACCGGGACGGCACTGTGGCCTTCCAGCATGCGCAAAGCCTCATCCATGGAGGGCCGCATGGGCGCCATCACGTGTGCACAGAGCATGCCTACCATCACAAATCTCGTCATCACCGCTTGAATTTGACTGCTAGCATCGCGAATGCTAGCATCGACAATTTCCAGAGGTCGCTTGTTTACAATGAGCGACCAAGCCCAGTCGGTGACCAAGCAACTGGATCCCGTTTGCGAATCTCGTGAATCTGCTGACTCTCGTTCCAACTCTTGCGATTGTGCAAGTGCAGGACGGCCACTGAGAAGCTCCAGAAGGCAGACTCCGAAGCTGTAAACGTCAGTCTTCTCGGAGAGCTGGCCATACAACGCGTACTCAGGCGCCACATAGCCAATGGTACCCTGGATGTGGCAACGAGGACTGAATGAATCATCTTTAGCTTTGAATTTGGCAAGGCCGAAGTCCGCAATATGGGCGTGCAACTGAGCATCCAGCAGGACGTTGCTGGCTTTGATATCACGGTGAATGACCTGTGGCTTTGCATCAGTGTGAAGGTAGGCTAGCCCCTGTGCAATACCAATGGCAATGTGGCATCGTTGCTCCCACGTGAGGACGGGCCTGTAATCAGCTAAGCTTAGGTTGGGCATGTAGTCGTAGACGAGCAAGCGCTGGTGACCGGAGCGCTTGCTACTGGCAATGCAGCACCCCTGCAGATTCACAAGGTTTTTATGCCGGAACTTGCTCAGCACTTCGACCTCGTTCAAGAAATCAAGGTCGCCTTCTGGTGTGCAGTTCTTAAACTTCTTCACTGCAACAACGCGGCCATCTTTCAGCACGCCCTTGTAAACACAGCCGTAGCCGCCTTCGCCAACAAGCCACTCGGCAGAGAATCCGTCAGTGGCAGTTTTTAGCTCTGCCCAGTCATACCACACCAGCGAGGAATGGGATGCCAACATCCTGTAAACTGAATTTGTTATTGAAGTGCTCCTGACTTTTGAAAAGCGTGATTTTTTATCTAGTTTCAATTAAACATTTTAGAATCACAATGAATGTAAAATGGAATGGAGAAAGGGATAACAAGGCGGAGAGAAGGCGTATGACTGTTGCACTTGGTACCTGTTGTTTCGCAGCAAAAACTCTCGGTGGACGGCCCTTTCATTTCGACGCCACCGCGCCCAGAGAGCAACGCCAACAATGATGCTGCTCACCGCGATGGCCACAACGACCCCAATTCCATACCACCTTTTCTGGGACTTTTCTGATGGACTGGGATTAGGGCGAAGTGCATAGACACAGAAGACAGTTTCATTATCCCGAGGCTCTCCATCCTGAATCACATACATGCGCACGAAATTGAAGCATTCGACGCTCATGGTACCATTTGAAAGCCTGTCCTGCACTGATCTCATTTTGTTGCTACACAACTGGCACTTGTCGAGGTCGTCGAGGTTGGCTCTGCAGGATTGCTCCACGGGACCTAGTGGAGCTGCAACTGTCAGGAAATCCTGCAGAGACTGAATTCCATGGCAGAGCTCGGGCTGCCAATGGAGCACGGAGACGCGGTCACTTGTGTCGGTGGCGTTTATTTGTTCGAAGCTGCACTTATTGACCACGTCTTGCTGCACACCGATCACCTGCATCTGAGCTCGCAATCGGCGCAAACACAGGCGAGCCTGTGTGGCGTTCTGAAGCAGGAAGAGGCCGCTCTCTTTCAGGTACTTGGCCAGACCGAGTTCTACGCCTGCTCCTGCTGCCTGGCAGCATGTGGTCAAGTTCCCTTCATTGCAGGCCGCTTTAAGAGCAGAAGAGTAGCTGTTCAGGACGGAGAAATCCAGAGGGCATGAATTTGCAGGGTGTGGCGCAACCACAAGAAACAAGGCAAGCACAGCCAGAAAATTGTATGCAGAGCTCATCTTGAAGGGGCGGGAAGACTATAAACAGAGTTGGCACATCTCGGTACTACAACCCTTCAGTTCATCCTTGCTACTGACAGTCTAAGACACATCGAAACTGTGAAGATTTGGCTTGATCGATCAGCTACCAGAGTTCCCGCATGCTAAGTGGCATCATCCTCATCTCCAACCGCCCCGGAGGTGCAACCTGTCATTGGAGACGTGGTGGGTTGTGGATGCTCGAGTTGAGTGGCCTAGGGTGAGAATCAACTCTGAGCTTACATGTGTTTGAGCTCAATTCTCCATTGAGAATTGGTCTCCATCTGCGATCACAAGCTAGTATGCAGACGGCATCGCTTCAGAACAGCAGGAATTGAATGAGCGCTCAAGTGGTCTTCGGCGAGCTCTCTCTCAAGTGGCTACTTTTGAGTCGTTGCAAAGTCTTCTGCTATGGGAGCTTGGTTGGGTGACAAGCAATTCGTTTCAGAGTAGGGTCTTGGAAACAGCACGCACCGTCAATTATTCAACTCTGAAACGAAATATCAACCAACTCTATTTCGATCGAAACTTCAGTCTTTGTCATCGGCCTCTCCCACTACAGTACAGCACTGTCCTGTCCTGTCCTGTACAGTACAGTACTGTACATGTACAGTACAGAAGCAATTTTCTTGTTTTGAGGTGGTCAGAACCCTGACTTGTGGGATAGCCATAGATATAGTAGAACCACCCATTATCGACCAATTAAGCGATCTGTGCATGTTTGGGAGCAGAATAGGCATGTAAATTTTCTACCATGTAGGAAGATAGAAATCAAGGGGATTGCAATTTTTTCTGTAATTTTATGCCTTGAATTGAAATTACTATGAATTTCGGAAGCCAACAGCTGGTCCAAACCTACAGTTGACATGTAGAGTCTTCCAATGCTGATCATTCAAGAACTATTTTTCTGCTCACTGCTTTGGAACATGTGTCATGACTCGATTAGTCTTAATTTTGAAAAGGAGAAAAAAAACATTCAAAACTTTGGTTGAAAATTTATTGCAACCTTGGTTGGACATAGTACACCCGGCTACAGGTTGGGGATGGGTCCCTGGTCAACAATGGGTGGTTCTACCATAGATAGATAGAAACTCCGGTCTTCGAAGAAGGCCGGCGTGAATAAAGTGTCTATTCGTTGTGACAATGAGTCATTGTCCACTAGATGAAGGGCCATTGATGCAAGACTACTCTTCCCTTTCAAGAATAGACACTAAAGTTTACTAGTAACCAGTTAAAAGTGACCAAGATTAAAGTTGCTGGATGGAAAGGATTATAAGTGTAATGTGCTTTGATGGGGTGTCACCAAGTCATGAGTTCAGAGGTTGGTTGGAAAGGAACTAAATGTCACAATTATGTGGTCCAATTTCGATTCCCATCGGGTCCATTTGAGCAATGGCGTGATAGACATGACTTGGTGTTGCTAGTGAGTGAATCTGCAGGCAATAAAGTTGTTCCAACCAACCGGCCCCATCCTACATATCTGAGACAAATGCTTACATCCGGCAAATTAACATAAATAAATGGTGATCTTCATCATATAGGATACCTTTTGCATGGGTACCACACTAATACCACCAGTGTAGAAAATTGTAAGGTACATTTTTATTCATTTTAAAACAAGTAAAGTACCTTTTAGATCTATAGAATATGTCTATGTATAACAATTGAAAAGTAATAGCCTTCCTTTTTGTTTTTTCTCATCCTTTGGGCAAATCTTTGAAATTTCATAACTTATTCATATAAATTTGTGTGTTGGAGTTTTGGACACCAAGGAGCCAAATCTTAAGGGAGGAGGGGGGAGAAAGAGTTTAGGTAGGCTCTAGTGACTTAAGCCTATAAGGATGTTGTGGACCTAAAAGGTTGAATGGATGACTTCACTATTAGTCACCAATAATTATAGTATTTTGGTGACTACTTTATAGGGTGGTTGCATCCTTCTAGGGTTGATAGTTTGAATTTTAGAATGGAATTTCTACCATAGCTCCTAATTACCATGCTCTATGTGTGAAGCTTTGTTTCATGTGTAATTATTTTTTAAATTATAAAGTAAAGATACCCTCTTATATTGCAAGATCATAATTCTTGAACTTTTATCCCTTCCCAAAAGTGAAGTTTTTTCTTGTCAAAAATTTAGTGAAAAAAGCATGTTCCACACCTTTTACATTTTGACATGTTTGAAATGAGTCAAGAATACATGTAAATAAAATTAATTGACAAAAAGTCATGCTCAATTGATGAAATAATTAAGTGGAAGGAGGTACATGATGAGAACCTAAATGTGAAAGGCCTGATTTGCTAATAAATTTTGCTTGAAATTTAGAAAATAATGTTGATTCCCAATGATGAAATGTCATGTAATCAATAAATGGAACTTTGCTATGCTTTATTGAGTAGCAAAATAATTATTTGAATGTGATTAAAGAGTGATTGGAGTGTAGTAACTAAATAATAGTAAAGTAACTGCACAAGTGTGCATCCTAATAAGCAATTGAGTATTATTTCTCTTATTGAATTGCCTAATTATTGGTTTGATGTTGTTGGAGGTCAAATGAATATTTTAAATTCCATTCTTTAGACATTGTAGGAATAAATTATGAAATTATAAATTGTTGAAAATAGATGTACTCAGATTGAAGCAATCCTAAGCTCTCATTAATAGATGAAATACATTTTAGTCAAAGATTTGTAGAGGTCGATTTTAGAAAGGGGTCAAAATTAGGTGCAATGAGATTAATTAAACAAAGTTGGTGAAGTACAAAAAAATTGATTAAAAAAACAATTTTATGTTAATTTTTTTTGGATAACAACCTATTGTAAGTTGATGGTGAAGTAATGGAAAATTTCCATCCAAAATATGAATGCAATATACATAACACGAATAAATTATCACTTATTTATCTAAAAATATGTATATTAGTCCAAAAATAGAAATATGACACCTCATCTTTGCAAGAACATTCTTTTCTAAATACTTGGACTAGCCTCAAGTTAAAAGGAATCATTCCTTCTATAGTTGGTGAATAGAAATATGCAATATGTGTTATATCCTCCCATTTGCCTATGAATAAGATGGCAAATCTATGAGCACAATCATAACATTGTATAACCAAACAATGGTCTTCACCATGTAGGAAAGATATTATGCCTCCCTAAATGCTTGGGAGGGACTTGTATTAGTTAATTCAAGGATTGGAATTGCTTGAAGAACTATATAAGATAATTTTGTTCATTGTAAAGCGGATCCATTTTCAAGGATGCAAAAGGGCCCCCTGCCTCATTGGTAAACAATGTTATGAGTCACTCATGTGCATTTCATTGTATAACCCAACAATAGTCTTTGCCCATGCTAAGAAGGTATAATGCCTCTCTAGATGCTTGGGAGAGACTTTCAATCAATTCAAAGATTGGGTTGCCTAATCAAGGACCTATATAAGACAATTTTGTTCACTGTAGAGGTCTCCTTTTTCAAGGATGCAAAAGGGACCACAACCTCATTAAAGTAAAACAATGACATGAGTCACTCAGACGCATGCATAACATTGTATAACCAAGCCATGGTCCTCTTTCATGCTAGGAAGATATATTGCCTCCCTAGATGCATGGTAGAGACTTTCAGTTACTTCAAGGATTGGGATTGCAGCACAGGAGTCATAGAAGACAACTTTATTCATTGTAGGGGTTTCCTTTTCAGAAAATGCGAAGAGGCCCCCGCCTCACTGGTAAACAATGTTACAGACAAAGTAGAAATCTAGAAAAATGTGTCATACATTATTAATACCTGAAGTCTCAAGACTCACTGAGTCTAAGGGACCAAACACTGGACTTGACCAGCCAGCAAAACTGCAAAAGGCCAAATGAAAGCGGATTACTGTACTGAGCACCAATACCTAGTCTTCCAATTTTCTCAGAAGAGCCGTATGAGGATTTTGTGAACCTCAAAAGAAATGATCATGAAAAGAGTCTCAGTTAAGGTGGGTACACCCAAAACCGCCACTTTTTGCTACTGAGCCTAGTTATTACTATTAGACTGGTCAAATTTTCACATATTCTTGTTGGCAAGTGAAAGAAGGTTCCAACGCATCAGAGAACGTGGTATTTGGACACCATATGCAAAAGTTATTAAGGGTCAAAGTTTGTTTCTGAAAGTGCTCCATCCAAATAGGTACTTAACTGATTTTGGAAATGTACACAACTTATAGATGGCACTTTAAGGTCAGGTGCCATTTTGGGGGTGCCTACTGCCTACCTTAGTAACACTTTCAATTACTTCCCTTTTCCGTACAACTTACATTTTATAGGAATTGAAGGGTAACACCAACTACACTAAGGTAGGAGGTTTGAACTGCGTTCGGGCATTTAGAACCGCCCACCTTTAAAATGTATACAATTTGTACATGCTGTTTTTTCATAAACTTCAATTCATTGATGTACGAACAATGTACATGTAGGTGGTGGGTGGTTTGGGAGCCCTATGCCAGTTCAACTTCAAAATTTCATAACTAATTCTAGAAAGCTTCTAAGAATATGAAAAACGACTTGGATTAGATGCCAATTCCACTTCTCTTCCAAGGGAAATTTATTGAAAAACATTTCAAGAAGTTTCAACTCGGTCCCCAAAATTCAATTCTAGCCCTTAGGTGGTCAATTTATGGACCCACTACCTTATTCAAACATCAATAGAAACAAGCCCATCAACTATCACAAATTAAATGTTTTCTACATAAGTATAAAATAAAATGAATTACGCTATAAATGGAGGCATACTCGAGGGTAACATTTAGGGCAAATAATGTACATCTTCTACATTTTACACTTTTTCCTCTAGAAATGAATTTTCAAAATGACATGGACTTGATACTGGTAATCTAAAGTAGTACTAGGTTTATTGAATATAAGGAATGAAATGGGTTATTTGGACTTTAAATGAAAATTGGATTCATTGGGCAAAATCCAGTATAGTATTTTCTATTCGAGAAACCTTAGTACTTGCAGTGCCTATAGTTTTCAAAGGGATTAACAGAATCAACTCAAGACTATGGTCTCAAGACTATGGTAGAAGACTCAATATTTATTCAAATGATTTAGGACCCTTCCATAAAATTTTGAATAATGAATGAATGCAAACTTGTCTAATATTTGTAGAATTTTTATTCCCATCCATCCATATGTTTGAAGATTCTTGTGTTACTTCTTTCATATTATTTTGCACAATATAGATTTTTTTTTTAATTCTATGTAAAAATTCAATAGTTTTTTCTTGAAAAAATACCTTAGTTATAAAGTAGTAACAAAAAAAACTCTTCAAAAATAAAATCACTTTAGTATAACATTGGACATTTATAAAGGAAAAAAAATCTCTTAAAGATCATTAATATTCTATTCACAATCAATTTAGTAGGATGTGTTAATTTTTTTTTTCAAGTTACATTGATAAGCATTGTTCAATGCAATGTTAAATTCAATTGATGTCATGCAATGGTTGATGCAATGGACGGAATCTATAGGTGATTTAAAAAATCTAAGTTTATAGAAAATACTTTTTTTCACATAGTAAAAGTACCAAAATTTTATCAATCAATTATAAAAAAGATAAATATAGCTTTGTCTTGTTAATTTGATTTGAAAGTCATTAATAAGATACTTGGGGCATTAATAAGATACTTGGGTCATTAAAAACAAAGTTGTTCTTGGGGGACTTTTTACACTGTTCTCAATTACTTCGTGAACCATGCTTAGAAAATTTCAAATGAATTGGATTCTATTTATTCTATTTATTTTACTACGTAAACCATTTGCAGGAATTTTCCCATACATTTGCAAGGAGGGTTCTGAGGTGTAATGCCTGATTCCGTGGGTTTTCTTGTGTAATCAGGCATTACGCATTGCTCATCCAACTTCAATTTCTCATCCTCGGTTTCTCATCCTTCTGTTTGTGATTTACGTCAGGCAATGGCTCCTCGTTGTTGGGCGTCTTGGGAAATAACAGGCCTCCTCGTTGGGCTCCACCCTCCTCGTCGGCCCATTATTTCCCAAAACACCCTCCTCCTCGGGCATTGCCCTATACAAAACCAATTGATATTTTCAGCAATGATGGACAACAAGTATACTTCATATAATAAAAGTATAAATTTGAGATGATGTGGCCATGATGTAAAATTCCTAAAATTAAATACTTAATTGCAATTTGAACTTTAAGACTAAACTGTGAACCACCAATTTTCTAGTTATTGACATATGTGAAAATTTGGTTTACACCATGATGTGTTACACTATTGTATGCACTTACAAAGAGCAATTCAAATCTTAGGAGCTAATACTACTTCTAATTTAATTTCTGTCACTTTTTCTTCAAAAGTTCATGATAATTTTGAATTTTCACTAAACAATCTAACAAAGTTAAAACTTGAAAAAACATGACGGGAGTTCATCCATAAAAACTAACTATATAAAATTTCATTCAATAGATAGTTATAAAAATGAGAAAATATTGAATGAAAGATTTTGAAGAGCTTCAACATTAGAGAAATAACCAGCCTTGCAGAGGGCCCTTAGAGCAAGTGGATGGAGGACCCTTGTTAGCATTTAACTCTAGAAAGGGCTTGAAAGCCCTTTGAGACCGTATAGTACATTATGAATATAGTGGTATTTGACCAAAAAAACATTGACCAAATATTGTTAAGTACAAAGTAAATTAATGATCATGGTAGTATGTAAATAACAATGTATTGCAATTCGTACAATAAATGACAATTGAAGAATTATAAGGCTAAATACGGGTTGTATAGAGGGACCCCAAGGGCCTTTCAAGGGTTAAATTGTCTTTTCAAGAAAAGGCAATAGGCTATTTCTCCTATATGCCCTCAGTAAGGTACATACTAAAAGTTAAAGTTTTGTCATGGTTACAAAGTTATTTACATGAAATAAATGAAACACATGCATAGTGTTGTATTTATGTAATTTAGTTTAGCTCTCATTGGGGGGTTTAATAGTTTATTGATGGAAGAAAACAATTGCAACTTGTAAAGAGAAATGAAGAAAGCAAGGAGGAGGACTGGCTCTTGCAATAAATAATATATATATTTTTAATCCATTCAATGACTATAGAAATCAATTTAAAGACCATCTTATGTCCATTTTGGAGCTAATTATAGGGGCACTTCTAAATGCCTGAGCCAATTTTGAGACTCCTATCTTAACCCACATAATGGAGGTTTTTCTAGGCAGTAATCAAATTTGGGCATATGAACATTTGTTACTTTGTCATCATGAGTATTCTTTGTCAATGAAAATAAACAAATACTTATTAAGAGTGAAAATGAATTGTTACCATGCGCTAGCTATAGTAAGGCAAAACAACCCATTGTGGTCAGATGACCCATAGTGGACATTTAGGGAATGACCCCATTATGGTCTTTTTCAATTTGTAAGATTTTGGCTTCAATGCATGTCTTACATGACAGTAATGGAGTGATTAGTAACCTCATTAGGAACTTCCAATTTTTCAATGAGAATTCATTGTAAGTGTTGAATTTCTAGGCCTTCTATATTGGAAAATATTGTGACTACTTTAGGTGAGCAAAATGAACATAATGGATTCAACTTTTGTTGGTTCTAAGGTAGTCTATAGACTCTTTTCGACCATGCTTAATTGAACACTTCAAAAATTCATAGCAAACTCATACTTTGTCAAAAAGACATAATTTCAATTGTTCTCATTGTTTCTCACACTTGCACTATAGTGGGGAAAAAATTGAAAAATTTCTGCAACCACATGAAGTCAAACTCTTGATTTTGACCATAATGGGTTGTTTTACCTTAAGTTATCTAGTTTTCACACAAGGTAGTGACATTTCTATGTCAAAATCTGGGTACTTTACATGATCTCACTCACCTCCAATTAATAGACTATGCATGATACATTCAAGGGCCTTTCCAAGGCTCATTAAGGTAGAGGTACCTTTAACAAATAACTTAAGCATTTAACCTGTAGAATATGGGGAATCTTTTGAGAGATTGAGTTCAATGTGTGGAAATAAGAATAAGGAAGAATGCATAAAATAAAATAAAATTCTAAAGAGTGAATATTTTATTCAATATAAGTGTAGATTTTTAATTCAAACCTATTCCGATCTCATAGACTCACCTATTATGGTTAGCTTTGACAATCCTCCCTAATCAAGGAGGGAAGAGAGATGATTGAGTAGACAAAAAAGTACAAATAGAGAATCTTTTTTTTGAATATTGCATCCAATTGTTGTCCATAGTAGGTCACCCTACAAAGTCATCACAAGGGGCTGTCTAAAATAGATACCTCTAATGATTTGTGGTCATTGGCCCCACCCTCAAGGCTAAGGTAGAAATATCATAAACAATTAAAATAAGCTTTTCAACTTATAAAATTTGGAAAATTCCTTGAGAAATTGAGTTCAATGTGTGCGGAAATAAGGATGAGGAAATGAAAAAATGGAATTTTCTTTCTCAAGGATGAATATTTTATTCAATATAAATGTGGATTCTTCATGTGGACCCTATTTCTATATCATAGCTTCACCTAAAACAGCTTCCTTTAGAACTTCTTCTTAATCAAGTGTGAGCTAATCACGTGTGAGTTAATTGAATTTTTTCAAATCAAGAGACAACTAATGTCTGTTTCAAGACACCCTCAATTCTACCATTAAGGTAGCTGACCTCTTTCTCTTCATTTAAGCAATTTACCATATTTCTAGTATGCAAATGGTGAGGGGAAAAATTCCCCCTTGTGGAGAAATAGATTTGAAGAGGGTTCCATGAATTCTTTCTTTTTTTCCTCAAAAACAAATTGATTATGAATATTTTTTGTAAATATTTCGTTCAAGCAATTCTTATTATGTAGGTCACCGCATTTCCAACCATAGGCTAATTACAAAATCGACCATGCTTTAATGTAGATGATAATTGTGGCTTCCAATGTACATCTTGTGATCAGTGTATGCTTTCAATGTACACCTCCCCGACATTTGTGTTGCGTGAGCTGTCACCGTAAACCACAATTGATCAAAAACAAAGCACTCTAATTAGCAAAAATAGGTGGCAAATGGAAAGTGGTTGCCTACCTTAGAGAGGGGCACCATTATTGGTAAAGTACTAGAACAATCCATTGTGGTAAGATGATCCATAGTGGACACCTCGGCAATGACCCCATTATATTTTTTTCAGTTTGTGAAATTTTGGCTTCAATGCATATCTTACATGACAGTAATAGAATGATTAGGAACTTCATTAGAAACCTCCAATTTTTCAGTGGGAATTCATTGTAAGAATTGACTTTCTAGGCCTTCCATGTTAGGAAATACTATGACTGCTTTAGGTGAGCAAAATGAGCATGATAGATCCAGATTTTGTTGGTTTTAAGGTAGTATACAGACTCTTTTGGGTAATGATGCATTGAACACTTCCAAAATTCATAGCAAATTCATATCTTGTCAAAAAATAATAATGATTTCAATTGCTCACACTTGTAATATTGTAGGAAAAACTTTCAGCAACCGCATGAGGTCAAACTCCTAATTCTGACCACAATGGGCTGTTTTACCTTATTCCTACCATAATCAGTGCATTTCATAAATAAATATCTGCAGTTGACGATTTCTTGCCGTTTCCCCAGTCTGCAGTTGCCACTTGCAATATGATAACCTTACCCAACAGCCCAAGTTGTTGATTTGTTGAAACTGAACCTTCTTAGAAACTTGACAGAGTTCCACCGGATCATACTGATGAATTTAGTTCTTATGACTCCATCTTACTCATACCAGTGTCATCCAAACATGTGCCTTTGAATGTAAGGTAGATGACTCAAGGTATGGTCTTATCACCTAAGGTGGGTACACCCAAAACCGCCACTTTTTGCTACTGAGACTAAGGTAAACCAGCCTATGACAGGCCAAGTGCCTAATACAGACATCTATAAGATGACCCATTACAGTTTTCCATCAATCTGTGTCAGGTTTTTTCCAATTAATGTAAGCAAAACTTTATTACGTAGGTTGATGGCTGAAATCAATGTTTTGTATGATGGTGATGGAGATGTTAGAGACTGTTTTAGGAACTCGTCCCTTTCTAGTGTAATTCATTACATGAACTAACTTTTTTTATTCCTTTATGTCATGTCCATGTTAGAAAATATTTCAACCATGTTAGGAAATATTGTAACTGCATTGGGTGGTTTGATGACCACCATGGGTACAGTTTTTGATGGTCGTGGGATAGTCTATAGACTGTTTTGAGCCATCTGGCTAATTCACTTCAAAAATCTGTAACACATTCATACTTTGTCAAAAAAATAAAATTTCAATTGTTCTACCAATTTTTCATGTTTGCCTTTATATGAAAAAAAAAATTCAAAATTTCAAATATGTCAACAAGGCAAACCAGGCAATCTGCCTGTCATAGGCTGGTTTACCTTAGATACTATTATTAGACTGGCTAAATTTTTATATGTTCTTGTTGGCAAGTGAAAGCAGGTTCCAATGCACCAGAAAACGTGGCAGTTTGGATACTGAAACGCAAAAATTATTAAGGAACAAAGTTTGGTTTTAAAATGGTTTCTTCCACATAGGTACAAAATTGATTTTGGAGATGTACACAGAGTAAAGATGGTGGTTTAAGGTCAGTGGCACATTTGGGTGTACCTACCTTAGTCTTAGCATCCGTGTTCTTTCACTTCTTTGTTGCAATGTTGAGTGACATTTTGAGGGAGGGAGGCAACCCATTTTTGACCAGTTAAGCAGTTACACGTATCTGCAGAGCAGATTTCTTTATCGGGGAGATTTTCTCGTGTGCAAAAATAGAATTCGGAAAGTTTCCATAATGTTTCAGATTTTTATTTCTCAAAACATAATTACTATAAATTTTTTAATTAAAGATTATGTTCGATCATAAAGATTTTCCTATTTCCGACCAAGGGTTGGTTGCAAAATCCAACAAGGGCTAATTGCAATATTGAGAGTCTTGTAGCCAATCATAATACGCTACAACTACGCTGGGAATTGTGCCATAATTAATCACTATTCATTATATCCAGCACAAAAAGAAAACAACCTACACTGTAAGAATGGAGGGATGATCATGAATGAATTGTCTTCCTTAAAAGCTTGGCAAATATATGGCGCTTATATAAGACATTTCTAACAAAGGTTGGGCTGCCCAACCCCTCATGATTATTGTAGTAGGTACTTGTAGCATCGCACACACACTGTTACTCACAACATAAAGATAAACACTCAAGATCTTCCAATCTGCAATTAAAAATATCCTAAACAGCATCACCAATATTGCCATCTAATACTCCACTCACATTTTACTATGTAAATGTAAACCTAAAAAATAATCAATCCCTACCCCCAAACTACCCTCCACAATAAAAATGCACTGCAAACAACACAACATTCAATGCTATTCACATACACTACACCATTAATAATATAATAGTAAACAAGAAGAGTGTGACTTTGAGGCTCCGTCTTAGGTAAACAATAATATTAGTTTATTGATAGTGGATAGAAAGAAAATCAAACAAAGAAAAAATTGAACCAAAGATATGCAAGCAAAATTAAAAATTAAAAATTGAATTTTAATTTTAAAAAATCAAATATCCCTATCCAACTAATTGGACAAAGACAAGGCATCCTTCCCAACTTTAACTATATTGTGTAGTGTGAATGTGATTGTGGATAGGCTTTGAAAACTTAGATTCAAAAACCATAGTCAATGCGAGCGTCGATGCCATAGTCTCTATCCAAAGGACATAATCAACAAACTTCATCATTTACACCATATTGTGCTCTCAAAAATTGTTATCTTAGGTAGCGCACAATCCTCTCTCTAATGAGGGTATGTAGTCCTGGCGTCATTCATTATTGTCCTTCGAGATATCATGTGGAACCCAAGATGAACAAACTCTTAACTTTCAAGAGGTATGGTTGGAGTTATTTTTTTGTCTTTGACTTTTTGAATACTAGGAGTTCATACATTCAAACCATTGTTCTTTTGTAACCGTCAAACCTAAATGGATAGAGATAAGTTTGAAACTTGTGCCATAGTTTGAGACTCCAAAATTGTAGACTATTATTGAGTAAGTCTCCATCTTTCAATTTTGTAGATTCTTGAGCGCTAACAACGATCTTTCATAATGCAAGGCGATGTGGGCAACTATGTAACACTGCCGGAGTTGCAAGCGCCTCCAATGCGCAATCAACATCATCACCCAAATCTCGAACGACATCGAACGACATCGATGATTGAACTCTCGTGAATTGCAAACCCTAAACCCAAAGGAATTGCTCCTCTGTCAGCTCTAAACTACACAGCGCAGTCGTCCTCCCTCACATCAACCCTGCGCTTCTAACTTTCGATGTAGAACAACTGAAGAGAAATTGCAGCCTTCCGGTGTACAGTACTGTACAGACTCAACAGAAACGAGTGAAGAGAAAAATGGAGAGTTGCAACAAACGATCCATGCAAATGTGCCTGAGTGAGTGGAGGACGGGTCAGCTCAAATCTTGAGCCGAAGTGAAGGAATAACAAGGGTGACAGACAGAGACTGAGGTTTCAATTTGCTAACACCTTCAATTAAATATGTGTGACTCATTGAAGTTTGATTAATCCCTACAGTCCCAAGGCCATTTTTCTGTCAAAAAACACTCAAAACTGCCATTTCTGTTGCATTTGACCAATAAAACAAAAACAAAACAAAAAAACCTTTTTAGAATATAACCGTCGGATCTTGTACTTGACTTGTCTTAGATCATGTGGTAAAAATTTCATAAAGTTCTACCGTACAGATTGGAATATATTAGCATTCAAAGTTGAAATTTAAAAAAATAATAATTCTGGCCTGCAGTTTCAGATGACTTTGACCTCCATTTGTGGATTTTTTTTTCACTGCAAATTTTGAATTAAAAATTTATTATGTTGAAGAATTGAGTTGAAAGCCTAAAGAAAAAAAATTCAAAAAACACACACTTGATTTTCATTCTTTAAAAAATTGTTATGTAGAAGTAAGCCTATGATTGAAAAAAAGACTAAATTGTTAATACCTCTAAGATGGAATTGAAACACAACAATTGCAACGGTGAGATTATTTTAGCAAGCATACTTAACCCTATCAAACAATTTTTCTTGAAAAAATATAAAAATTGCATTTAAAAATTATTTCTATAAGTTATTTTTTGAAGAAGATACTTAGATTGCCTGAAAAACAAGATTGTCAATAATTTTCTCATCACTAGTCCAAATAAAATGATTCAAAGTTCCACATGTAGACAAAAATATATTTTCTTAGGAATTTTTTTTTAATTTTTTTTAAAATTAAATTTTTTTTTCACTTTGACTACTGTTGACCTCAGTTTTGGCTAATTGTGTCATAATTTTTTTTTTTGGGCACTAATTGAAATAAAAACTAAGTTCTCATAAAGCTTATGTGTTTTCTAGCTTCAAAAAATGTTTCAAAAAATCATGATGAATGTTGAGATTGTATGAACCTACTCAAGGATGCATTTTGGTCCATGTAGAACCAATGGAACTTTAGGGGTTATGGTGAATAAGTTACCCTCAAACCGCATTTTTCTGCTATTGTGCCTAGATACTAGCATTAGATTGGTCAAATTTTAATCTTTTTTGGTGGCAAGTAAAAGGAGGTTTTAAAGCATCAAAGAATGTGACATTTGAATATTGTATGCAAAGGTTATGAGGGGTTAAATTTTTTTTGGTAGAAATACTAAAATTGTTTTTCAACATATGTACGCATTGATTTTAGAGATGTACACAGGGTGATGATGATGGTTTTAGATAACGTGTAATTTTAGGTGTATCTACCTTGACTTCTTGCTTCTAATAGCTCTAAAGAAGTATATGACACATGTTGATTATTACATGTGACTTGAGTATATGGTTTGGTAGACATATAGTTAACACTGTTTGAAAGAACCCCTCCAAGTTTTTAGAAATGGTCTTAATTTTTATTGACCACTCTTTTCATGAGGCTAGGTGTCATCATACCTTGAGCCTATAACATTATTTAGTGATGTTAGAGGTCCCTTTTGCTCCCCCCCAATGCAAGGATGCCCACCGATGTCCAAGCAATGGTCGATAGATTTGCAATTGCCCAACAAATCAATCTACTTTGAAAGTTTAAACTTATCCTTCTAACTTGTGATATCCCAAATTTTCATGTGACCCTAGTGGGGGTACATGCCCCAATGATCATAGCATTACAAAAAATATGAGGCCTCCGGAAGGCCGTTAAGCCTGGACCCCGTAGTGATACTACGGAGTTTTTTTTCAAAAAAAAAAATTCAGAAACTGAAATTCTGACGTGGTCGAAGTTCCACGCCAGCGCTGACGTCAGCGCCACATCAGCGTGACGTCACTTTTCAATTTTTTTTTTCGGGAAAAAAAAAAAAAAATTATTATTTTTTTTCAAAAAAAAAAAGATTTTTTTTTTTTTTTTTTTTTTCCGTAATATCACCCGCGGGTCCCGAAAATCAGCACTCACGGCCTTGTTGAGGCCTCATATTTTTTGTAATGTTTCCGCATAACATAGAAGCGTGCTTCTTCCGTATTTTTTTTTACAAATTTATGTGTTTGCCATATAGTAAGGTATAATATTATTACAATTGTCTATAGTGCCATTCATAGAATTTTGCATCACTATAAAAAAAACTGCCTTTTTTTGGACATTAGCAGCGAATTAGCATGTTTTTCAAAACATGAGCACAAAGATGGAATTGTGGCTATGGAAGGTAGAATTGAGTTGGATGTTCTAATAAACGTTTGCATGTCTCTGGCAAAACAAGTTGGTGTCTTATGCAACAGTAATGTTCCAAGAGAATTAAGAAAATATAGTTGCATTTTGAACAACATCCAATAAAATATGGAACTACCACGTTGGCAAGGGATTTTGATTTAACTTTAGGTAAGTTGGTGCAAGTTATTGTGGGTTGAGATAAAACATTAATTAGATGTGAAAATATAAGGGAAGGGCAGCCATGTGGCATGCTTTGTAAAAAAATAGAAATGGATGGATGTATACTATGGATGAAAAGCAAAGCTTTCTACACAAGTGGAGCGGTAGAAAGTACAACAATCTATATGGGATATAAAAAATAAGAATTGTATTCAAAGTAGACTGTTTGAAAAAACATCCACATCTCTTAAGCAACATCCTGATGTACAACAATCAAGTTCTCATCTTCTAATTATCCCATATCTTTTCTCTAGACATGGACAAACAATGGATTTCAATATAAATATGACTTCTCTATCCTTCATCCTCATTAAATGTCCGTAAAGTAATTACTTCATTTTGCCATAAAAAAATTCTTGATGGTAGATGGTGAATTCTTGATGAGTTTGACACTCAATTTTTCTTGTTAATTTTTTTAAATCTAAAAAATAATTATAAATTGCCAGCATCTTGCCCTGTAGATACAATATGTACTAATTGATGTCTTAGAGAACATCTAGACGTCTAAATTGACATTGTTGAAAACAATATTAAAATTCTCAAACAACCACGTCAGGCATCACATCATTGTTAGATTGAGTGAAAGAATTCTATGAGGCACAATTTGCCCACATAGTCCTTACGTGAAGGTGACGTGGTTGTCACATGGTACAATTTTGGCACCTTCTTTGACCATGTTTATGTAGACACTGCACTAAAATAGGTTGCATTTTCTTAGATTTTTGCATGTTTTTGCCATGTCAATCTTGATGAATTTTATTGGACATCCACAAGGCATGCATGATGTTAGAAAAAAAATGTATTTCCACATTTATCAGCTTGTCAAAAAAACAAGTTTCTTTAATAGTGCATATTGTAGAATAGTCATTTAGACTATGAGTAGAATTTGCTATTGACCCTTACAATATCATTAATGTTGTATCATAAACATTATTGGTACACATCTATAATGGTGCTACAAAGATTATGTTATCAATTTTACAAAATATAGAAATTTGACACTACAACCTTGAATTCCCTATTGTGTGAATTTTACATTTTTTAGAGATTTAAAAAAAAGAAAGAAAGATGCACTTTTAGATGTTTCCTACATGTCTTTAAAAATGAATTAAATTTTTTTATCATCAATGGATTTCAATTAGTTACCATGTTCAATCAAAAAATATACCGAAAATATTTTGATCAATGCAAAATAAAATTTTGGTAGTTTGAAATTGAAATATGGTATACTTGATTGAAAATGCAAAAGAATAAACATCAATTATATATGCCTAAACTAACAATTTGTATTTGACAACATTTTTTGAATAGTACAATTGTATCCAACTCTATATAATACAAATGTTCTATTGGGGAAAAATTGGATTTTGGGTAGGTACTGACGTTTTCAATTTTTGTCATGATTTTTTGAAACTTTTTTTAGAGATGAAAAAATTGATTATCTTTATGGGAATATAATTTTTTCAATTGGGGCCCAAAAACAAAAGTTATGCTCAAATAAGCTCAAAAATAAGGAGACTATGCAACCAGAAAAAATTGAAAGATTTGAAATTAAATTTTTTCTTTCATAGATTATATTTTTGTCTACATTACCCCTAAAGGGACAAACGGCATTTTTTGGGGCAACATAGCGATTTTGGAAAGCTCACTATGAACGGAATTATTATTAATTTTCTATGAACTTTTCACACAACATGTGCACAAGGAGTAGTTGTAAGGCCCAACAATTCTCATAACTTTTGATGACATGGTTAAAAAGTTATTGTATGATATGTATTTTTTATTGCTCGGCGGGTAACCCGGGCAACTAAAAAATCTTCTTTAAAAATCACATTTATGAGAAATAAAAAATTGAAATTGATTTTCTAGATTTCTATATACATGGAAAGATTTGAATTATTCCATTTTGGTTAATAAATTGAAAGTTATGAGGAGTTTCAGTTGTGGATAGTTTATAGATAATTATGAAATCTCTACTCTAAAATAAACTTTGAAGTCCTTTATTTAACTCAATTTTCAATATTTTTGAAAAAACTAGAAACACTAGGTGTAGATTGTTCATTACAACATTACAACCATTAGGAATGTCAGTTTTGGTACTTGTACTAGAAATGTCAATTTTGGAGCATTTCGGATGAAAATATACTTAAAATCCTTTTGGGGTTAAAAACTTCAATTTGTTCATTTGAAAAAGTCATATGAAAGTTACGAACAATCTTATTTTCCGGACAATTAATGTACCTTCTTCAAAAAATAACTTGTAGGATTTATTTCTGAATGCAATTTTTATAATTTTTCAGAAAAGAAGTTCCACATGGTTTAATTTGCTTGCTAGAACAATCTTAGTATTAGAATTATTGTGTTTTAATTCCATTAGAGGTATTAATAATTTAGATTTTCTTTCTATTTAGTAGCTACTTTTACTTAACAATTTTTTTGAAATGAAAATTAAATTTTTTTGAAATTTTTTTCCTGGACTCTTAACTGAATTCCCCACCAAAAAGATTTAAACCTAAAAACTCTATAGTGCAAAAAATTTAAGTTAAGAAGGTTATTAGTCAAATGATCTAGTCTCAAAATGTACAAATTTTTTTTTTTTTTTTTTTCCACTTTAAACATAGATATCTTGCAATCTGTACGGTCAAAATTTCTAAAATTTATTTCACACATTCTCATACTAGTTAGATGTAAGATCATATGGTTATATGTGCAAAAAGAAAAAATTCAAATATTTTTACTCTTTGCAATAGAAATGACAGTTTTGAGTGTTTTTGGCTGAAATAAGGCCTTAGTTCTTTGTGAGTTAACTTATAAAGTACCATAAGATAGCAAAATATATATATTTTAAGTGCTTGTCTTCATCACAATTTTTCAAATTTTGTCTATTTGTCTTTTGCAGTGTGAAAGGAGACTAATTGTCAAACTGAATTTACATTGATAGAATATTTTAGGCTAATTGTTTATGTAATTGGATCTCAAATGTCTTGAGTAGCCTAGATTTCAAAAGTAGCAAATTGTGAGAGAAAATCGTTGAAGCGAACAGTTATTTTCTTGTAGGTGATATAGGGTGGCAATTTTTTTTTTCTTTACCCTCTTCTTCCCCTCTAGTTTTTTTGTTTTTGTAGCACTTGACAATTTGTTTGTACTTCAGACTTTAATATAATACAATTTGTCTTTAACCAACTAACTGTCCTTATACACTTGTGAATTAATGTGTAAATCCCAGTGATTGGGTTACTGTGAGTGTAGTTTTAATAGTTAAATCTAGTGACTAGATTAGCTTTGAGTGTGTATATCCATAATCAAGATCCAGTGATTGGATTCTCTAAATTATATGGAAATTTAACAAATTGTCTAAGAATCTAGTGATTGGATCTTGTTGTGTGTTTGTGCTTAGTTTAATTATTTGTGATTGAGATTTGTTTAAGAAGTGGATAAGTTGTTAAGTTAGTGGCATTGATCCAGTGATTGGACTTGCCATCTAAGTATGGCATATTTAACTACTTTTGGACTTTTGAAAGTCCATAATTCATACTAGTCATCGAAAGATCTCTCGATTGAGCATCGGGGGATCTATCTAAATCATTGGCAGATCTAAATTTTCATTGGGGGATCTATCCAAAACATCGGGAGATCTATACAAGCATTGGGGGATCTTCCAATGTTTGTGTAGATCATACTTAGGCCATAATTCATTGAATAGTCCAGAAGTAGTTAAATACGTCATAAGTGCAAATTGAATAAATTAAATAAGTGTTGTGTAGTTGTGTGAAATTGGCTATTTGTCTATGAAAATTAGAAAGCCCAAAGTTGTGTTTACAGTGAATATAAATCCCAGTGATTGGGTAAAGAAATTGTAGAATGTATAAGGACGAGTTGTTTTTGAAATTAAGTGTGAACCAAACAAATTGACAGAGACCATATGTTGGAGCCGTGCAATGCAGCCAGATAGACTGATAGGAAGAAGCTAAGAAGGAAATGGAACATTGCAAGGAGTAATCTTTAACTTTTAAATTTTGGGAGACAAATTGTAGGTGGAATGTATTGAATAAATATTTTGAAAAATTGAGGGAAATTGCCTACAATCCTTTAGGAGTGTAATGAAGTGTGGAGTTACCCCTTTTGACAAGTTGTCTTGCCCTTATGTATTGTAAAGATGAAATAAGAGAGTTGAGTAAATATACATAGATGGACCAGATTAACACAATGTCCATTTGATTGTGGTTTGAGGGTAAGAAAATTAAATTTAAATTCGATATTGTATTGATGTGCATAAGCCCAATTCATTTCATTGGAAATTTGGTTGAATAATAAATTGTGCACATTGAAGGATTTATATTGGAATTATACTAGACAAAATTATTTATTGTAGTTGAGAAAGATTGATATACATAGATTGGTAAATCCTTATGTACCTGTACAACAAGTTGTCTCAATGAATCTGCTTGGTTGAGCTATTAGAAACGTAACTTTAACTAGCCTATGACAAGTTGACATTAAATTACTTGGGCCAATAAAGATAAGACATATTATTGGACAAATTTAAGAATGCATTATCTATTTGATTACCATATAAGACTTTGGTCTCGTGGTTACTGTATTTTTAAAGTGTATTTCCATACCTATGATAATTTAGCACTGGGATTGGATGGTTCTTTGACATGAACTATCATGTTTGAAATATCCTTTGTGTTGATTATTGAAGGTTTAGTTACCAATAGTTGTACCTTTGGGTTGGTATTGCTGACAAGTTTCTTGGTCTTTTACAGATAATATTTGACGAGGAGTTGCATTACACCTCATTCCATGCATTAGACAGGGACAATTTGTCATGATATTGGGATTGATTTGACACTCATGTTAATTTGGTCATTAGACTAGCTAACTAGTGATTGGACAAATTGTCAATTGTTAAATCATAACCAATAATTAAGGAACTTGCATAAGATATTCACACCAATATCCTATGTTATTCTAGAATATAAGTGACTTTAGTCACAATACGATAGATGATTTGACTATTCCTTGGATTTTGAACCCCTATACTAATAGTCCAGGGTTTTGCTCGGAAAGCAAAATTCTAGATTACAATGTTAGATTTTGACATTAATATTACCTTCTTATCACCAAACATTTTCATTCGTTTGACCATTTAAAATCTCGTTAGATGAGATTTTGGGGTCCTAAATGGCTATGAGCTCCCAGATTGTTGGAAACATGGGAATTGCACCAAATCAACTCCAAATCAACAATTAGATGTGGCAAAACTACTACCACATCAAATAAGAATATTTATTTATTTTAAAATAATTTATTATTATTATTATTAATTATTATTATTATTATTAATTATTATTATTATTATTAATTATTTATAATATTAATAGTTATTTATAATATTAATAATTATTTAAAAAAATTCTGTATAGCAGTGGCTGGTTCCCAACATTAGAGACAAGCTTGAAACGGTTCTCCAATGGAGCTAAAAAACATCTAAGGTAACTCTACCTATGACAAGCAGAATTTTGGACCAACCTAATGCATGCCAATAGTTTCATAAGCAATACATTTTACAATACACATGTACTGTTCATGAAGTTTTAGGCCTGCATTAAGCTGGTCCAAAGTTGGCCTGTCACAAGCAAAGTTACCTTAATGATTTTGAGCGCTTTTCCATTCAATTCACATACTTTCCTCAAGTTTCAACTTCAATATGATATCATTGATCACCACAATGGCTAAGTTAAGTTTTAAAGTAACACAACTGAATTGCTACAAGTTTGCAAAACCACTCCATCTAGATTCTTGTCTAAAATGGACAACCTTCATACATGATAGCCTAAGGTCGGCTTCCGGAACACCTATAATTTCATCATTTTGAAAATTCATAGTTTATTCATGCGGAGTCCAAAAAATACATTTTAAACAAAAAATCTAAAATCCTCTTGCAACTATCAACAAAGACAAAAAAGACCCAACAAAAGTTGTAACAAAGTTCAAACCTTTATTTGGCCACATTTAAATGGTGTTTCCTCCAACTAAGTTAGTGAAAGAATTTGGTGTAAATGTGACCCACGTCATTTGATTTGGTTAGCTACACTTGTGAATCCAAATGGGTGCGTGCATCATTGGAGAATTTTTTTGAATTTTACCGTCTATTTTCCTTCAATTCCCAAATTGAACCAGGTTTTCAAGTATGGAAGTCCCAATTCACCGGCTAACTTTGCAGGTTCTACGGTGCGTGTTACCAACGTGCCAACGAAAATCAACGGCGGAGCCCAGCCGCAATTCACTGAATTGGCCGAGTCACAGCTGACGCGGCATCCATGCTGGCAGTCATCAGCTCAGCATGCCACATTCCCCTCAAACAATTTTGCTCGGCTTTGTTGCCTCCTCCTTCTCGTGCAAGACCTCCATCGCCATCGCTCTCACTCCTCCGTTGTGGACTTCTCTCTTTTTCCACAATTCCCCCTCCACCCCTCCTGCTCCTAGATCTCCTGGAAATTTCAATCTCTCTTGAGCTTCTGGATTGATGGATTAGATTACATTACTGCTGCTGGAATTGCGAAAAATAATTTTTAGCTGGCAGGGCTTGCATACAGTGATTCAAAGTCGCCTGTTCTCTTCATCGCGCGGGATAATTGGGGAGTACTATTTGTGCGATGGCGGTGACGAAAATTTCCTAGGGGGAGGAAATTGCCTTAGGAGACATCCGAGTCGATGAGCTTCTCGAATTAGTTGCTGAAGAAATTAGGTCTTTGGGGTGACGAAAAGCGGGTCTCATGGGGCGGGGTTTGTTTCGATCGCGGGGTTTATCAGCTCCGCTTCTTGCGAGAGCTTCTCGAGTCAATCCAGGGCGCTCTCCTCGCAGTGCTCGCGAATCAGCAGCGTCTTCTCTTTTGAACCAAAGCGATGTCTCTTGTCAAGGCGGTGCTTCAAGATTGGGCAGCGTGGAGATCGGGGTTTTGAAGTTTAGCCCACGAATGGGAATTTTAGGTCATGGAAGCTCAATGCTAAGGACATCATCATGTAGTGTTCGATTTGAATGCAATCGGCTTCAGCTTGAGCGAGCACGCGAATTCAGTGCTGAAGCAGCAGCGACTAACGAGGAGGAGCCCCGTGAAGTGATGGAGTACGACGTGGTGATTGTGGGAGGGGGCCCGGCGGGTCTGGGAGCTGCCATTCGGTTGAAGCAGCTGTGTCAAGAGAAGGGTAGCGATCTCTCGGTTTGTGTGGTTGAAAAAGCTCCCGAAGTTGGTGAGCCAATTCCCCTCACGTTTCAAAACATCTCGAGGAGATGAGCATAATTACTATTACTAGGATTACAAACTTTTTACATATTCTTAACAAATCAAAGACGATTATAAAGTGTGCATTAATTGGATACCATATGCAAAGGACATAAGGATTCTAAGTTTTATTGGCAGATGACCTAGAACGGACTTTTATGGTGGTGTACATTGTCAAAACCATTGTGTACTTATCGTGCACGATTTTAGGGTCTAACAAGGATTGAGCTCATGTGATGCGAGCTTTTGAGTAATTTGTTTCCTTTCCTTTCATCCAGTCCTTAGTCGGCATGTTTGCATGTTGGCTCATTGGAGAGTGGTTGTATGCTTGGCAATGGAATAAAGCGCTTCAAAAGTGGGCTAGTTCTTGAGTATTTCGGTACTCAGGATTCTTTTTTAGCTGGAACAAGTGAAAGCTGTACGCTGCACTAGAATCTTATGTTCCTTTTTCTGTTAACCCTGAAGCGCTCCGACGTCCATATTCTGGACGATGAACGGAGGCCTTCAGGGCACTGTAAAGTCCAACTAACTTTTCATTCATCCAATCTAATATTTGAAATTAGAAAAGACAGCCTTCCTTTACGACCAAATTCATGAATTTTTGGTAAATGAAATTTCTGTACAAAGATATGAGCAAAAATGTGCAAAAATTTAGAAAAGGATTGAGACGTTTAGGGGTTAAGTGTGTCTTTGGACCAAATTGGCATTGTTGGATTCGCAGGTGCACACGTCCTGTCGGGCAATGTACTTGAGACGCGGGCCTTGAGTGAGCTCTTCCCCGATTGGAAGGAGCAAGACGTAATGTTGACTTCCCCTCTAAATTGGATTTTACGATGTCAGGGGGTGTTTTTTTTTTTTGTTCTTGTCATACTTCATCAAGCTTTTTGATTAGGTCGACAGATATGTTCTAGATGATTGAAGCTGGATGTCAGTGACTGTAGTCCCTATGGTCTCAGTGAGCATAGAGAAACCTCTTCAAGAACTATAGGGAGGAACTATGGGGAGAATTCTCTTGAGGATGCTGTCCGAAAGCTTTTGAAACAATTTAGGTTTACTGAAAACCTTGTTACATACTTAATTTTTGCGTGACACAATTTTATTGACCACTGCTAGTTGAGGGGTTTTAAGTATGTGTGGATTTCTTGCAGGCTCCAGTGAAGGTTCCGGTCACAGATGACAAGTTTTGGTTTCTCACCGAGAAGCGAGCCTTGGCACTGCCATCACCTTTCAACAATAAAGGAAACTACGTCATAAGGTGATTAGTCTACCCCTTCCGTACCTACTAGTTGTTGAATTGTCAGCCATTCATAACACTAAGTTTGTTAGCATTCAACTTTATCTTCTATTCGTGTTGTGTCCTAACTCGGTTGGTGGTTTTTATTCAGTCTGAGTCAGCTTGTGCGATGGCTCGGAGCTAAGGCGGAGGAACTTGGGGTTGAGATATATCCAGGCTTTGCAGCTAGTGAGGTGCAAGCCATTCTTACTGTTTTGTGTTCATGCTGGCTGTCATATTTGTAGAGTATGTAACATTTAGCATTCATGAAGCTCAGGTCTCTCAGTATTGTGTGATAGTAGGTCTTATATGTGAACAACCGCGTTGTTGGGATAGCTACAAACGACATGGGTATTGCAAAGGACGGCTCCAAGAAGTCTAATTATCAGCGGGGCATGGAGTTGAAAGGTGTTATTTCCTCTTCTAAATACTATTGGTGGGAGAGACCTGTATTGAAAATGCAAATATCCTTTCATAGAGTTGAGTTTGGTATCGTTGCGTTTATCTGGGGTGCTTTACAGTTTCCTGATTTCAGTATCCTATTTTTTCCAACTGCAGGCCGCCTCACTCTTTTTGGAGAAGGATGCAGAGGTTCTCTCTCTGAGGTATGTTGATACTAGTATCTCTTTAATCCCTCGGATGTTATGTCTTGTTATGTTATCCACTTGTGACATTTAAAAAATCATGGACATCAACCAGCTACACTGAAAGCTCGTTTCTGTCACCCATTCTATTGCTAGTTTTAAAGATAAGTAAGGTGTGAATTTCCTAGTAGATAACCCGCCTCTTAAAATCTGATCGTGTTAAACCCTGTAATTGTAACGCAATTTAAGGCAGTTGCTAACGTCATTTAATGCAGCTCCAACTGTAATGCGGCTACCTATTTTAGAACACCTCGGGTAGGGATGGGGTGGGGGTGGGGGTGGGCTCTATTAGTGTTCCAGGTTGGAAGGGGGATTGGGTTCGGAATTGTATCGTAAAGTTAAACTATGCCATTTGATTTGGGACAGACTATAATTAAGAAGTTCCAACTTCGGGAGCAAGCAAAAGCACAGCATCAAACCTATGCTCTTGGGATTAAGGAGGTGTGACCTTATTTCATTCAGAACTCTGTGTTGATTATGGCCAGAACTGGACTGTTATGGGGTTTCTTGGAAGCCATAGTTATTGTAGATACAGAGCATACTGAACTGTATTGTTTCAGCAATTAGTGCTTCATTTCCATGTAGTGAGCAGGTGTGGGAGATTGAGGAGAGCAAGCATCGACCTGGTTATGTGCTTCACACTGTGGGCTGGCCATTGGATTACAAAACCTACGGTGGAACTTTTATATACCACATGGACGACCGGCAGGTACGTATGATACCACGTATCATTGTAGTCCTATTTTTGCCTTTTCTTTCTTATTTTGGTAGCCTCACGTATTGCAATACGACCGTAGACAAGCACAAGATAAGATTACAAAAGCTGGATCACAGTAAACATGTACAGCAATGGCACTGCCTTAGAGTAACCTTACCCGCCAGTATGGGCATTACACAGATTTTCAATTCTCCAGAGGGAATGATCACATCAATTTGTGGATCCTCTTGCAGGTTGCCATGGGTCTCGTGGTAGCACTGGACTACAAGAACCCTTATTTAAGTCCATATGAAGAGTATCAGGCAAGGATACTTTTGCAAACCATATCTACCCTACTCTCATTTGGGTAAATTTTCTCTAGATTGCGGGTTGATTAATTGGAGTCAATCAGGTCGTTGAGTATCTTGTAACATGATACAAATTTCAAACATCAGTCCAGGGATGCTTGAGATTGTATGTGAAGTTTATCAATGAACAGTTATTTCATATAAATTTCTTCGCGTGGTTAATAACAGAGGTTCAAGCAGCACCCATCAATAAGGCCAATGCTGGAAGGCGGCAAAGTGATTCAGTATGGTGCTCGGACCTTGAATGAGGGGGGATTTCAAGTAAGATCCTGCGTGCTGATCGTCAGTTGACTTCTTGCATTGTTTTGTCTGAGGGGTAGTGCACGTTTCTTGAGGGTTACTCACTTATAGTTCACATTGCCTTAATTGTACTCTCTGCTGCATGTTCTCTCTACTTTCAGTGCTTTTCTTTCAGTTCAGGGCGATTTAACAAAACAGAATATTTCAGAATACGCATACTTACGAAGCAATATGCATCTTGTAAGAGTGAGTTACTTTATTTCTAATGTCACTATTCAGCTCATTTTCTGTTCACTTTTTATTCATTGGCAGTCTATTCCTAAGACGGCTTTTCCAGGAGGTGCTTTGTTAGGTGACGGTGCTGGTTTCCTTAACGTTCCCAAAATCAAAGGCACGCATACTGCCCTGAAGTCAGGTATACGTTTACGCCAATCTCTTACACTAATGCCTTTCATTTTATTAAGTTACCATGTCATTCCTCCTTGCTGAGGTAGCAACTAAGTTTTGTTTGCAAATATGTGTTGTAGGTATGGTAGCCGCAGAGGCTGCCTTTGAAACCCTGGGAAAGTCAGAGCAGCCAAGTATGGAGGCATATTGGACGGCGTTGCAAAAGTCTTGGGTGTGGCAGGAACTTCAGTCTGTTCGTAATATGCGCCCTGTATGGCCACCTCTGGGTCTTCTCTCTTCAGAATCTTTACCGTCTTCAGTCCAAGATTTCTCAATAGTTGGAAAATCATAGTCAAAGTTGAATGCTTGTAAATTGATTGGCAAAGACCTATGATTCCACCACCACCACACACAAGTTAAATTGTGTATATGATTTCAATTCATCAAGCTTAACATCTTTTATTCATCAACTTCCAAATAGTTGTAGAAGTTCTATAGTTTCAACCTGTTAATATCCAGCATGTATTATGGTAAATAACACTCATCATCTGTGTGGTTTGCTTTCGTTTGAGTACAGGCCTTCCATTATGGGTTGCTGCCAGGCCTGGCGCATGCTGGTTTGGACCAGTGAGACAGTCCCCTTAACTTGAAGTTTTTTTTTATCACCTTTCCTGCACATCAAATTTAATCCTTCTTGTGGTGAATTATAGTTCGTCTTGAAATCAGCCTCACCAATCTTTCATTGAATATCTGGTTAGTTATGTAATCGCATTATTCTCATCACAGTTGGCTCTGTTGTGGTTGTACAGTTACTTGATGAGGGGGAAGATACCCTTCACTTTGCGGCATGGTCCTCCAGATCACAAAGCTACAGAGGTATGGTGTGGGTCATTTTTGAAATATTACGTGTTCAATAATAGCAGCTTGTAAGAACATCAAATTTTGAATTCAGTTTCTGGCAGACGAAACTTGTGACAAGGTTCAGATTATATTTACAAGTTCTAATTCTCCGAAGGAACTGTTTTTTATAGCCAGCATCGAAGCATAAGCCTATTCCTTATGCAAAGCCTGATGGGGTGATCTCATTTGACCTGCTTACATCGCTTTACAGGTCCAATCTCATTCCATTGTTAGTATTTGATGCTACTTACGTTTGTAATCACCGTGCTATGTTCTAGTTTTATCTCTTCAATAGCTTGTTAATGACTTGTCATGACTGACTTAGTCAACGAATTTACAATAATTCAACCTAAATCATTGGCACTGACATGCAGGAGTAGCACAAATCACGAGCATGATCAACCACCACATTTGCGTCTACGTGACGCGCAAGTCCCAGTGTCTGTAAATTTGCCAGAGTATGCAGGCCCAGAATCCCGGTACTGCCCAGCTCGAGTTTATGAGTACGTCATTTGTCCCTATTTCTCAAGCATAAGATTCTCTCTTCTTCTTTCACATCCTGGATTGCTTCTAGGACAAAACTTTTAGTATAATTACATTGTTTCAGACAAATTTACAACGAGAAATCCTCCTTATGTATCATGGGGAGTCCATATGATCACTGTGACCGTACCACTGGAGACCTCTGCATGAATTTAAAAGGAACATTTCTTAGTGATGTCAAAGTCCGGAGAGCAGTCTAATTTAGAGAATATACCTGTTCGTTCATTTTCCCAAAGATTAGCCTGACTGTCTTGGGCGAAGTTCGTGAGGCATCGCTCCCTTGAGATCTTAACCCTTTAAGGACGACAGATTCGTGATTTTATATTGCTTATTTTGATTGGTCATATTGTGAAAAATGTAAATTGCATGTAATTTTTTTCCATATCAGTAGATTGCGTGAAGAAAATAGCATGATTTGACCGAAAAATTTAATTATTTGAACAGATAGATATCCCCGTATTAACACTTCAAAACTGCTAAAAAAACATGAGGCCAAAAAGTGGTCTCCGTCCTCAAAGGGTTAAATTGCTTTATTTTTAACTAATTGCACATGTGAAATACGTTTATCGATCGAAGTTTTCTACCATGTAGTCATGTAAGTACTTGTGATGTCTGATTTTCAGGTACGTTGCAGATGAGAACGACAAGATGAAACTCAGCATCAATGCTCAGAATTGCCTCCATTGCAAGGTCGGTTTGTCTGTGCACTACCTTAATCATCGACTTTCAGTTGAAAAGAATTCAAGGTTTCATTGTCCAGGATGACATGTAAGCTTACATTGAAAAGGTTTTGATATTTATTTACGTGTTTTTTTCTGATCTGTAGGCCTGTGACATAAAGGATCCAACACAAAACATTTGGTGGACTGTCCCAGAAGGAGGTGGTGGTCCCACTTACACTGTAATGTGAGCTGTACAGCTATTCAGATTGTGCACAGATGGCAAAGCTATGAAGTTACCAAACCCCATTATACATAGAAATTTTACTGAAAGACCTGTTCACTGCAAATTCTTGCTCGAGCTTACTTGAATTGTTTACTGCTTTAGGGCCTATGCAACCAAAATTTGTTGCAATGTGCAGTAAAATGGAAATTGCAGCCAACCTGTGATGATTTGCAAATGAATCTTTTTTCACACTCGTTAGTTTGTTAGTGTGATGAGTTTGTTCATTGGTTGCTATGTGAGATAAGGTAGGAGGCTCAGAAATGGCACATCTTTTTCGTGTATTTCATTGGATGGGAATAATTTTAGCTCATTTTTCAGACAAAGAGAAATAGACAAGGAATCTAATCCTCGTGGTTTCATCTTTTTCCAAGTATTTTTGAATTATTTATGAATTTTCAAACAAGTTGGGTCATAGGTCCCTATTTATGACCCTAGGTCTTTTATAAACGGTTTACTTGCAATTTATAGAAAGATGGGGAAAGCAAAGCGAATGATTGGTTGTTGCAATTGATAATGCTTTTTTCCTTGATTCATTCAATGACTATACATGTCAATTTCAGAACCAATTCTTGTCCATTTCACAGCCATTTGTAGGATCTGTTCTTAATGCCCGCTCCATTTCAGAGCTTCCTATCTTAGTGTAAATTGACCTCATATATGTAACTTTGGTGTAAAATGAAAAACATTCAAAATTGTCAAAATAAACATTTAAGCATCTTAGAGGCATCTTTTTCAAAGAAAAAATAATTTTATGTTGTTAAGAAAATAAAAATAAAAATTTGGATAAGACATAGAATTACTATAAATTTTCAAAGTAGAATATGCCTAGGCCTTTGAATTTGTTACATAGCTTGGTTAGAAAATCAAAACATAGATAATCAATAGTCTACCTATTGCAATTAAGTAAGGAATTGGTTTAATGGCATCTTTTGACTAATCTTCCTTCTAAGTATCATGGATTGTAAGATATATATATACTGAAGTTGATAGAATGTATAGTTGACAATCCCAAGCACTAGAAGAAAACCTTGTTGTTCTCAACACAATCTATCTACATGGCGGATTTTTTCAATTACAAAAAACAAAAATGTCATGTAGATTGTGTTGAGAGCAACAAGATTTTTTCCTAGTGAATGAACAATTATGTGCTTCCTAATTGCTTCTTAGTGTGTAAATTGTTCCTACCTTTCACTTTTTCATATTTCATCACATTATATGTCGTTGCATGTTCCTAGCTCCTACCTCTAAGATTGTTGTTGTTATAATAAGCTTACATCAACATTGCCATTAGTGATTAATGAATACACTTGTTTTCCATTGTTGGAAACTCCAAAGCTTTGTGGGGGTTCTATTCTAATGACTATTTGGTGATTTATTAATTATATACTAGAACAAAGTTTGCTACAATGCAACAAGTGAACACCATAAAGGTTCATCAAATGCAAGTTTTTCTTAAAAAAATGAACTTCATTACAAATTTGCAAGAACAAATGTATGAAAAATTGTGTAAATGAAAACATGTCAAATGAAATTATAATACAATTCGCTACAAGAAAATGAGGGGTTATGCAACTACTGTTTGCAACTGGTTTTGTAATTGCATGAGCCGTTTGCAACTAGGTGACAATTTAGAGCCCGCAGTTGCAGTGAACAAGTTGCACTAGTTGCAAAGCAGTTGCAAAAAATTTCAAAGTTGTTTATCATTTGACAGTATACTTGAAAGTTCATCGATGAACTTTTCTGACGTGGTTGCTTATGTGGAAGTCATTTGTGTGCAACTTGTTTGCAACTTGTGTGCAACTTGTTTGCAACTAATGTGCAACTAGTTTGCGATTGACTTACAACTGGTTTGCAACTGGTGTGCAACTAGTTTGCGTCTTTGAGACTTGTAGATTTGAAATTTGAATTTCAAAGATTTGTAGATTCTAAATTTCAGATCTATCTTTTTTTTTAGATCGCCAAATCTAGAAATATCTTAAACTTTAAATATTTATAGATTTTTGTAGATTATAAAAACCTACAAGTTGTAGAAATCTACAAAGTGTAAAAATCTACAAAATATATAAATATTAGAATTTCATTATCAAAATTCATTACACAATATTGCTATAACTTACAATTCTTATATGTTCAACCTAATGGTATTCTTGACAATTGATGTAGGACAATTAAAAAAAGACTTAATAGTGGTTGCATTTTAGTTGTTTTCTAGTTGCATGCTAGTTTTTTCAAGTTAACCCCTAACTGCCCGGGCGACTATATATGGTCGACTTGAAATTTCAGGCTCATTTTGCAGTGGGCAGTTAAAAATGTTTGACCGTTTTAAAAAATTTTATGGTCAGTTTTGAGGGTTAACTATTGAAAACTTTCATTTATCACTGAAAAAGGTTAATATTTGATTTTCTAGAGGTCCTCAACTACATATATGTACTATTAGTGAAGAGTAAAGCTTGCCAATTTTACTTCATTTCTCAGTTTTGAACAAAGCTCATCAATTTCACTTGATTTGAGATCTAAAAAATTGTACATATTCATTTGCTTTGAAAATGGTCCCAATGGAAAGAGTAAAGTGTTTTTGTGATTTTCACCGTTTGAAAATTTAAACATGCAAGTGTTGATTTGGAGTTTTTTGCAATTTCCACTTATCAAACAAAATTGCATTCCAACAATTACAAGGTCGACTGTATAATGAGTTTGATAGCTTTTCATGTGAAATTAAGTTTTTTGAAAGTGCATTTTAGTGTACTAACACTATTTGTAGTTGTTCACGTCACCTCCCATCCCAAAAAACTTTTATATGCAAATTTCAGCAACATAGTGGGGAGGGACAGCACACTAAAAATAGAATGCATACTTTTCTTTTGTTATAATCTCACAACTCCTATTGAATTTTATACTCAAAATTGGTATACATACTAACAAGCAAGCTCTAGAAACACCTATGCGGTCAGATTTCGAAAAAAATAAATTTTGCTTCATGGGGGATAACTACTCTCCTATGCTCTTTTTTCATAGGAAAAACACCCTTGGAAAGGTTTAGGCACTTAGGGGTTAAAGTCTAGTTGTTTTTAAGTCAAACACTGGTCGAATTGTAATTGCAATGTAGTTGTAGTCTAGTTGCACTATAGTTGCAATGCAATTGCAGTCCAATTGCAATCTAGTTGCATTCTAGTTAAATTGCTATCAAATTTAAATTGCATGCAATTGTAGATAGACACATTGGACTCTACAAAACGTAAAATTGTCCACATCGACAATTGTGATGAAGATTGGATGTAAAGTACCTCACATCAACTCTTTTGTTACATTCCCGTATGCGTAACTACATGTTGCGACTACTTTGCAACTATTTTGCAGCTACAGTGTAACTATGTCAAAGTTGGTGCAAATATAGAGGATTTTAGTTGCAGGGCAGTTGCATAGGACATGTAGTTGCATTTCAGTCGGTTGTAGCGGACACGTTTTTCTTCTAGTGATTTGCATTCAAGAGACAATGTACCCTCTTAGGGATTCAAATTGTCAAGCGGTTAGAGTGAAAAGTTAGAACTATGTAGTCAGTATACAAAGTGATAAGATGAATGAATCTGCCTACCTATTCATTGATTATTATTTAAAAGGAACAAACCTAATGGATAGAAGTGTACATATATCAAGTGTGCTTGTTTACAATTCCTTCAACATTGTACATAGTCTACCCTCCAAAAAGAAGGAATGTAGTTCTTGCACTTGCTCCGAGCATTTTAATAAGGTCTGAGACAAATAGACTTGTTATTTACAATGATCCATAAAAAGATGAGTTCTTTTTCTTACAATTGAACATAAAAAATTTGAAAGTTAGTGTTGAAAAAAATTTAGACCGTCACCAACATTTTTTTTTGAGAAATGTTTTGCTCAAAAACAATATAATTTTTTGAGGGAATATTAGGTGATATATCCCTCCATTTTTAGTGGATGAAACTATTGATTTACTACATATTCTAAGGGCAATATTGCTCTATTTTGGATAAATGTACAATGTAAATTCCATCCACATTTTGCACATTTCATCCACTTCTATAGATGTGGACAATTGCATTACTCCAACAAAGATCACTTACCCAGAATAAATGAAAAAAAATCCCTAACTTACTAACAGATCCTCTAGACATGAAGGTGGAAGAAGAATAGAATACTTTTATAGGGGTATTAAAGCTGATGAGGTCCTCTTATATAAAGGACCCAAGATTGGTAGATGGGAGAAGCTCTATTCCTAGTATTAATACTAAGATTCCTCCTCCCAGACAGTCCTCTATAATACAATCAAGCCATATACATTTTATGCACAATCACGACGAAAACATTACAATTCAACGTGCAAAAGTCTTGAAAGTATTACGAGGTGTCACGATTCACAAATCCAGCCACACAAGTCCCTTTTCTTTTCTTTTTCATTATCTCGTACATTTTTCTATCATTTACATTCCATATAGGCACAATACTTAGCCATATCAAATCACTTTGCAATTCCAAGCCTCTAAAATGTCAAGGCCCCTCTTAGAAGCGTCAAATCATGCTAACCAAATGGCTTCTACTTTCAGAGCACAAGTCTTGAATTCTAAAACCCACAAGCAAGAAGCTCCTCAGTTTTAAACTAAATTTCCTCTTGGTCCTCTAGACGGTACAAACGTTCATTATATATATAACCATATATGGTCACATGTATATGGATATAAACATTGTATGCACAACCATGACCAAAGCCATGACAACTCAATGTATTGAACAAAACCTTAAAACTATCAAGAGGTTTCACAATTCACAAATTAGCTACCCGACCATTCCGACGAATCCCATTGCCCCAATTGCCTCCTTCTCAAAGCACGAGCTATGAATTTAGACCCCTACAAGTCACTAGCAGGTCTGCAGTCGAGGCGAGATCGTGACACGCAGTCCGTGCTGTAGGCCAAGCACGACCATGGTGCGGTAGGCCACCTGATGGTCCGGCGCTAGCCGTAGCCGAAAGAACCACAACACTAGAGCCGCCGTCATCTTCATCTGCAAGTACGCCGAGTCTTTCCCTAAGCACGTCCTGGGCCCCGCTTGGAATGCTGTGAATTTGAATGGGGATTGCGCTTGGAACCTCCCATCCTCAGTCATCCACCGCTCGGGACGAAACTCCTCCGCATCGTCGCCCCAAAGGAATGACATGCGGCCCATGGCATACGGCACGTAGCCTGTGATAGAACCCTTCTTCACTGTCGTGCCGTCCGGCAACACGTCGTCCGAGGCAGCTTCCTTGCCGTCCAACGGCACGGCAGGGTACAAGCGTAGCGTCTCGGAGAGCGCCGCTTGCAAATAGTGCAGCTGCCCCAATGTCTCGTATGTCAATAAGCTCCCAAAATTTGTTATTGCTTCTGGGCTAGGCAAATTGTCAAGCTGCTGTGGATCATGGAGGGGCGTCCAGGCAAGGAAGCCAATTAGTGGAGAGGAAAAAAAAGGGAGTTTGGCATATTGAAGGGACAAGAATTTGTGCGCAAGGTGACTCTACATGTTGTATAGCATTTTTGTTAGCAAGGTCTTTCTGCTAAGGTCTTCCCCTAGCTAAAATCTACATAATCAGATCATGTACAACCTTCAATGGAATAGACGATTCTCTTGTAAATCTTACGACATTGCAGATGATGTTGTTGCATCTACAATACCACTATAGAAGAATACCCAGAAGGGCACTCCAGTCTTCCTATTCAAGAATGATACGGACTAGGTAACTATAAAGTAGGCCAAGTTATGAAGAGTAATTATCGGTTAGGACCTACCAAGCTATAGGCGGCAAGGTTGAAACTGACCTACGATTATTCTTGATGACTTGGCCTACTTTGCAATTACGGGACATAATGTCAATGTAGAAGAGTTGAGCCATTTGACTTCTTTGATTGCTTAACCAATCAAAACATGCCACCACAACACAAGTCTCGTGCATTTAGATTATATTAGGTGGATACGCACTCACTAAGTTAATTCCGGTTGGTAGTAGTAGAGATTTCTCTCAGAGTTTTTTCAAACCAATTAAATTTCTACTTCATACCCACCTTGTTGAAAACTTGCACAAGGCAAGCAATGTGCACTAGTAGTCTTAATCTACCTTTCCTTAACCAATCAAAACATGCCACAACAATGAAATTCTCTTGGATTGACAATATGAAATACATAATGTCTCTTTTAGGCAACTAATTAGCACTAGTTATTGAATGGCACCAAGTAGGAATGATTGGCAAATAGAAATGATTGGCACCATGTAATCAAGTTACCCATAAACAAGGAATACGGCACATGCAATCAGTCTCACCTTTTGAATGCCACTTGGATTTTGTGTGACTTGGCCTTCAATGAGCAGGTCATGCTTCAAGACAATAGTGGCCAACTCGTTCACAATCTTTTCTGCCACTTTAGGATTGCATGTCATCATGTAGAAAAACCAACTTAAGGTGACTGCCGTGGTGTCCCGCCCAGCAATGATGAAATTCAAGATCGTGTCCCGTAGGACAGTGTTTGTGAAGCGTGCTTTTGATTCCTTCCCATTGCACTTGTAGAGGTCAATGAACCGTGATAAAAGGTCCGATTGATGGATCCCAAATGTCCTAGAAATACAATCATAGTAAAATCAAAACAAAATTCATGGGCTCATCTATTGATTTATAAATGAATGTTCAAAATGTATCATTTACGACTCTAAAACTTAACAAAGTATTGATATTATATTTTCAACAAGAATTTTCTCTGCAAGAAGCTCTATCCTTTGTAGCACTAGCTCACTTTTCATATAAGGCTTGGATAACTCAAATTTTCTCACATGTAGCTTTCGTCAATGCAAAGCCTCTTCCTATCTAGACCACAACCAAACAAATAAGCCAATCTATTTGCATATATTATCTTTCTCTTATTATCTCTATATTGGTCAATGATGAACATCTACTATTGTTTATTTAAGATAGAGGCTCCATATATACATGGATATTGTATATTTAATGAAGACTTTATACTACCATTCTTTTTTATGGCTTGAGATTAGTAACTAGTAACTGTAAATTCACCCTCTTTAATAAACTTCTTTGCTTAATTTAAAGAAATGATAATTATCAAATATTATGCCTCCAATTCAGTTAACCTCCTCGCTTAAAAGTATCTAACTAATCGTTATCAAATATTATGCAACCTTGCAGAAGGGAATCTTCTTTTGCTCTTCTATTCGAAATCTTCTACACAAACTTTCGTTTCACTTTAAATGAATCAAACCCCTTTTGCCCTCCAAAATCCATATTCTATTGGATCATGCTTAGATTGATGTTTTGTCCAAATAACTTCTCCTATACCATTTTGAAATCAATACTAACGGCTGTTTAACACTAAATGTCATTATTGCCGTAGTGTTGCATACCTGGTGCCGGTCCCGTCCGCCATGTCCATCCGTCGTTTCTCGATGACCCCGAAGCTGAAATCGTCCAACACCTTCATCCACTTCTTCAGCTGCCTCTCTCGTCCGACATTGAGCCACCTCTTCACTTTCCAGAGCGGATCACAAAAGCGATAGAACGAGATGTAATTCGCCTCATCGAAGCCCTTCGCAAACGGAATGCTCCTCAAGTCCTTGGACAACCCCTCCAATTCCACCCCAAACCCAATCCTACACGTGGAATCCAGCGTCATGCGCATGCACAAATCCTGCAAGTCGCACGCCTCCCCCTCGGCCGCAAACTGGCTCAAGATGGACACGAGTTTGCACGCATACTCCCGGAACACCAATGTGCTCCAGTCCCGCAGAGTGCTCGTGGAGAATTCGTAGCTGGCGCTGCGTCGCTGCTCCCTCCACGCCTCCCCGTCGGTCGCGAAGATGCCCACGCCGAATAGCTCCCGCATGGGCGTGCAGTTGCTGGCGCCTTTCGGGTAGTTGGAGAAGTGGGTCTTGAGGATGTGCTCCACGTTCGCAGGGTCCACGGTGTAGATGCCGCACGGGAAGGGGTACGCGAAGGTGAGCTGGATGGAGCGCGCGTCGGCGGAGAAGAAGCTGTGGAGCCAGTCGTGGAGGCGGAACCAGTTGTGGACTAATTCGATGGTGATGCCGATCAGGGGGTACGCCTGCGGGCCTGCAATGCGATGACGCGACGGACGGAAACACCATAGCATGGTTACCAAGACCCCAACGGCGAGGGTCACCACCAGAGGATCCATCTGGCGGCAGCTCCACGACACGGGCAGTGTTGGAAGCTGGAACACCCCCCCGCGCACGCTCGACTCCATCGCCAATTCGGACAAAGCTACTGAATTGGAATCCCACTGCAAGCACGCGAACAATCCAATTCGCGGTTGCAAGAACTGCGAAACCGGCCAGCTCGGGAACCAGCTGCAAGAGCTGATTCTCGGGAGAGACGTACGAGCAGTGGCAGAGGAAAAGAAGAATGGGAGCCAGATCAAACCTAATTAATTCGTAGCCTGCAAGACGAGTCAGAAGTCGCCTTCTCAGTGTCACAGCGTCACACCACGCTGGCCGTGATATTCGTCGTCCTCGTCTTCATCACCCTGGTATATATATATGATACACATCTCCTGCGAGGGGAGTGCCCGTGAATTCCACTGGTACAAGTCAAAACCTCTTGACAGTACAGTAGTAATATCGAGGGTGCGGTCTACGCCCCCGCTTGCATACTTTTAATTTCTAGCTTGCGTGTTGCGGCAGCAAGCTAGCAAGCATGCGCTGTTGACGTCAATTGTTACAGTAGCTAGCACTTGTTCGCTCCCAGTTTGCGACACACGGACGAGGTGTTGCGAGTCTGGTCTTGTCTCGTCCCACTCCAACAGTGATGTGGAACTGCAGGCCAACATGTGCAGTACATGTTTGGACCATCCAGGCCGAGAGTTGTCCGATCCAACCGTGGTCCTTCTCCTGCCATCTCTGACGTATCCCTGCTTCACGCGACTGAGGGCCACGGCTTTTTTGGGGGGCGAAATTTTGCCAAACTGTCAGAAATCTAACCTCTTTGACTTCATCCCCCCCAAAACTGGCCTCTCCAGTGAAGCCAGCAAGGGGGACACAAGTCCAAAAAAAGAGCCCTGCTAAGGGCATGTCACTGCATTCAGCAGGACTAGGTATTAAAGTAAACAAGCCTATTGGGGGGAAAGCATGCTACGGCCTACCACTTTTAATGTCATGGTGTCACATTTGAGGAACTAAATTATTTTAAGTGTACACAAATGAGGAGAATCACATGCATAAATTTGGTGTGATGATTGACATTATGAATGTAATCTAGGGTCCAAGTGCATTTTTCAATTTATACTCAATATCTAGTTTTATTCACTAATATACTTGTTTTATTTTTTATTTTATTTTATTTTATTTAAATTTTAATTTTAATATTTGAATTGGTTGGAAGAAGAAACTAGCCAGATTTTACAAGTGGATCTAATTTTATTACTCCCTCCGTCCCAAAATGACCTTCCTGTTGACCTTTATTTAGTGTCCCAAAATGATCTTCTTGTTGGAGGAGAAAGGGAGCTAGTGACACTTGTACATAGTCCAAAAGCATGGGCATGCTAACCAATCCCATGCATCAAGTGAGTGGCCACCGGTGCTCTTCAAAAATGCCTCAAAAATTCAATTTTCAAGCACTTTGAAACCACACTTTGAAAACTAATTTAAAACTCAAAATTTCAGAACAATAGGAGGACATCAAACTCTATTCATAAGTCAATTTTTTTTGAAAAAATAGTTCTTTTTGAGCTTAATCTATAACATCTTATGTAATAGGAAGATCATTTTGGGACGGAGGGAGTATTATTTAATTCCTTCTACAAGATATATTGTGGAATTAAATAATAAAATGAGTTAAATAATATGATAAATAAATAAAAATAAAATTCTTACAAAATTAACTTCAAGACAAATTAAACAATAAAAAAATTTGGCCCACCTATAGAATCTTGTTAGCTTCCTTCACCACGAATCCAAAGTGTTAAAAACTTTATTTACATTTTTTTAATGAATGTGCCAAAGCAGGTAGGCCGTAGTATGCTTTCACCCATTACCACCCTGATTTGGAGTCTGAATATCTTTAGGTCAATTTTCAAAGGGGTCATAACATTCAAGAGCTGTGAGAGCAGCTGCCTTTCCTCTGACGGAATGATGTGGTATATTCCACATCATTTCATCCAAAGGATGAAATGGTGTGGAATATTCCACACCCAACATTAGCTAATAAGCCACGCGTCAATAATGTCGGACTTCTGCTCAGTGCCAAGGTCATGACTGCACAATCGGGTTACTGGGAAATTCGACACTTTCAATTCCAACAAAACACAAAAAAATAGCTTAAAAAAAATGACAAACAATTCAGTGACATCAATAATTTCAATGCTTGAATTCACTCACATTGCATTGTTAAGCATTCATGTTTTGTGACTTAGAATTAGAAGACAATTCTTTATGTACATATGGGGTGGTAGGAGGTGGAACAACCCATGTGGGATATGTAATTTAGAGTTTGTAATTTCTCAACCGCTCATAGTTAAGTCTAAAGTAGGAATTGTGTTAAAATTATAATTTCAGACCTCATTAAGGCATAGTGGAATACCTTTTTTCAAAAAAATTGAACTAAAAAAAGTTGTGGAATAAAGCTAAGTTTCATCTCCAAAAATCCGTTTGAGATTTTAATCTTCCACTCAAAAGTTATAGACAAATTTCATAGAGGGGTTTAAAAGGATTTTTTTTTTACATTTTCATACATCCTCTCTGAAATTTGTCAATAACTTTTGAGTGGAAGATTAAACTCTCAAACGGATTTTAAGAGATGAAACTTAGCTTGATTCCACAACTTTTTTTAGTTCAAACTTTTTTGAAAAAAGGTATTACACTATGCCTAAATGAGGTCTAAAATTATAATTTTAACACAATTCCTACTTTAGACTTAACTATGAGCGGTTGAGAAATTACAAACTCTAAATTACATATCCCACATGGGTTGTTCAATCTCCTACCACCCCAAGTGTACATAAAGAGCTTCTCTTTTCTACAAAAAATATCAAAATAAATTATTGATGGCCAATGGTTAGATTTCATTGGTATAATACTCAATGAAGTCTTTGTGTTAAGACAGATTATCTATCTTTAAAATTATTTGTTTGTATATTTTGTCCTAGAATTAGCCAAAAAAATAGATGGCACCATAAATGTACTGCCATTGTCTCGGTCCTGAAGCATACATTAATAACACGTGGATGCATTTCGTGGATGAAGATTTCAGAGAAGCAAAGGCAGCCTCTCTGAAGGCTCTTGAATGTTATGGTACATGTATATTTTTCAGAGGTGTACGCTTGTTTCAAGAATCAAACGTAAGTGGAATTATAATTTTACAACTTAAATTGTAATTTCTATGAATTTTTGAAGTGGTCAAACATGAAATTACAAAATCACCCATAGAGTGGAGTCATAAACCTCTCCTAAACAAACTGGCATAACTACCTTTATATGCGTCTAATGGCACTTAAGTACGTACCAATAAAAGACTTGATATGATACCTAATTTTGGCATTAATATCCTAATTTTTATTTGTCAATAAAAAAAAAGATTTGGATTGGACAATCTTAACAGAATTGGGGCCAAACGTAGGAAGATGGAATTGAGTAGTAGATTAAAATTTAGGCCAAAAGTAGGGGCCAAAAGTTGGGGATGGAATTAGGTAGGGGACGAAATTTGGCAATGAACGACAAATAAAAGAAAGGATTGGGATTGGGAAGTTTGGATAGAATTGGAGCCAAAAGTGGATTTGGAATGAGTAGTCTGGACAGAATTGGAGCCAAAAGTAGATGGAATTGGATAGTAAACAAAATTGGGATGTGAAGAGATTTGGACTATACTAAAATTGGTAAATAGTGTTGGCTATACTAATTGTCAACAATAACACTAATTGTGATTTGCAAGGTTAGTGTTAGAACATTATTTACCCATTCTAACACTATTTTAACTCCATAGTAAAAATATTTACAGGAGGTGAAAACATTACATGTTTTTCAGCCCTTGTGGAGGGCTGTGAGTTCCCTAGGATTTCCAGACTCTGGAACTATCTAGAACTGCGCCATAGCAGCTGCGTGACGTGGCAGAGGGATTGCCATGTCATATAAAAAAAATTCTTCAAAAAAACAATTTTTTTATTCATCTTGTTTTTTTAATTTTAAGATTTTTTTTTTTAATTTTTTTAATTTTCTGACAGCGGCTGTTCTTTTACTGCCGGGGGAACAACGCCGTGGAAATAGGCCCGAAACGGCCCTCCAGACCCCCTAAAAAAACATTTAATGTTAAAGTTTCCCAAAGAAGGGCCAAAGTTTGATGGCAGGAGTTAAGTGCCCTTACACTACTTACACATAAGTTGGAAAATAGTATTGGGGATAAAAAAACAAGGAACAGCCTATCACACCCAACACTAAATCTGAACTTTGGAGTAACTAGTGTAGTGTTAGACTTGAATGTGCCGCCTTCGCCTTCTCTTCCCTTCTGTTTTTCTCTTCCCTAGTCTTCCCTTGCGATCAGACTTTGTTTGCCTCTCTTGCCCGTCACATAGCCCCCTCCCACGCGATTCTCATTCCCAACTTGGTCTCTCTTCCCTTTCGCCGTTGCTCTCCTCTTCACGACCCAACAAGTGACGGAATATTTTTTGGAGAGTGGGTGGGTTTATACCCTGCCCGTTCCCGCCACTTTAGAGTTGTTTGAATCTCCTGCCGCTTCTTCTAGCTTGATTTCGCAAGTTCTGCAATTCGATTTTGACTCGTCGTCAGGTTTTTTGTTTTTTGTTTTGTTTTTCTCCCGCTTAGTACTACAGGAATTTACAAATATTTTTCACATTTCCTACTCCTCCCATCATTTTCCTTGTCTTCAATCTTTTCCTTTGCAAATTCATTTTTTTAATATGTTCTAATACTAAATGTAAACATTTTCAGATTTCAGATTTACCATAGAGTATATTTAATGTTAGAAATTACCTTTATTGTTATTTACTTTAGTAGGCTTAATGATATTTAGTGTTATGGTTCGTAAATAGTGTTGCTAATACTAAATATAGTTTTTAGTGTAATTATCATCCAACACTATTTACCAATTTCAGTGTAGTCTACCTTAGTTTAATTAAAAATGGATAATTAAAAATGGATATGCACTATAGTTGTAGTTCTCATGGTCCTCACATTTCCTACAATTTTCATGATTTTCACATTTTTTTATATTGCTCATAAATAAAGTTGACAATTTTATACTAAGAAAGGTCTCACCCAATCACCTTAGGAATTAACCACATAGAGAAATAACTCCAACCATATGAAGTTGGCATAAATTAAGAGTATTCATCTTAAATCCCACATCAATTCTAGAAAAAAAAAAAATGAGTGATACCAAGACTACATAATGTCACTAAAGGGAGATTCTCTTACAAAACATACTTAATGGTAGACATACCTACTATGGTCCCTTTTCCAATTGCATCCCTATCTTCATCTATCCAACATTTCAATCTACAAATGTAGACACGGTGTAAATATATGAAGAAACTGGAAAAGGGACCATAATGGTATGTATACCTCATTCTACTCAATCTTCTATGTTATGTCATGTTACAATTCACTCAAAACTCCATTTTAGGTCACAACTTTACTTGAGTGCTCCACACACCATCCCAACTCACTATGTAGTCTAAAAGACGTTAAATACAAGTGAAGATAATAAGGACTTCAAGAAATGTGAAAAAAATTCTAGACCACCTTCCTTGAGTTCATGACACCAAATACATTTCTGTCACTTTTACATGAGACAACCGCAAGTGCTTCATTGGTTTACGGTTGTGCCGTATCAAGGTTCGTTCTTGAGATGTGCACTTTCCCCCATGTCCAGGAAGTAGTTTGACATGAACTTGTGTTCACCACAAGTCAGGTTAACCAGGAAATCTTTTATGTCACGGACTAAACAAGCGGGGGTTAATAATATTGTGACAATATATTGTTGTTGCATACGTAATTTTCAATGTCAAATTGTCAACGACTGGTCAGAAGCAGCACAGGATCTTTCAACTGCATCGTCATGGACATGCAATACGAATGATCATTCAAGAAAAGCTCCAATGCACAGGACTGCTTCACATCGCAGACTCCACGAACTTTTTGTTTACTTGTAATTCCGAGATGCCTAATCACAAACGACATCAGAATAAAGGAAAATAGTTCTCCTAACGCAATCCTTTACCTCTAAAAGCTCCACGTCAAAGACTTCAAATTGCTTGGCACTGAAGAAAGTCGATGGCCCAACCTGTTGGAAGGGAAGTATAAAATATAAAATTCTGGAATCAGAAATGAAGAGAAGCAGGACATAGCAATAGCATTCCTCCTCAAAACAGATACCCTTTCTGAATATGACGATAACATAAGAATTAACGCAAAATCCATCACTCCAACTTTCGTTAAAGTAAACATGGTTTCCAGATACCAAAAAAAAATGTTCCCTTCTCAGTAGCATTCGAATGAAATATACTATAAATTCCAACATAATACATAACAAAAAAAAAAATTATGTAAAAGAAAGAAGAAAAGAAGTGAAGCACGGCAGAAGAGAGAGATGAACAGCAGCAAAAGCCCCTCTACACAAAAGCCTGCTCTCATTGATAAATGGTCAAAACGCCTACCGGTGGTCCAAGTTCGGGAGGAATTACAATTCGACGCTTGCCCCCAGGCTTCATACTCCGAATCCCTTCTTCAAAACCTACAAAGACAGACATCCCTCAAGCATGAGATTTCATCCGCACAAATGAAGAACCTGAAAATGTCTACATTACAGGGCTCTACATCGAAGGTGACAACGTCAGGTTTTACCAGGAATCAACCCCTTGATACCCACACGTGTACGTGCAGGTTCACCTTGTTGATAGCTGCTATCAATGCGCCGTCCATTCTCGTTGTAACCGATATAATGGAATTTAACCTACATACGGAATTGACAACATAGATGAGTTCGAATGAAGATACCTGAACAATCTACAGTAAAGTAATGTGGTGATGCATCAAAGAGTAAATGCAATTGCTCTCATTCAATCGTATCCAAATGACTTATTACTGTACATGAGAGAGAAATCTCCCCATGAATCATGGAGAGAATTCTCTTTATGAAGTTCCAGAAACAGTCTAATCCTACTGAAAACCTTTGAACAAGTTCATTTTGAGAATCTAAATTGCACAAGGTGAGCTTCGCGTAAACCACCTGTTGGCCATCCTTGGGCTCCTCGCCCTGGCCTTCAACAAGGTCAAAGAAAATAAGTCCGGACTGGGCCGTCGTGTACTTCTCATCCGTTATCACCTTCACTTCGAATCCTGAAGCACACAAACACAAAAATTAGCGAGCGAACGACCTTCACTATTGACGGCATTTGCTTCTCTACTGGGACCTTCATGGTAGAGAGACCTAACTGTGAAACGAACCTATATGCGACACCCTACAATCTTGCACAATGAGTTTTATATCCTAACATTGTACATATTTATTTTCAGAATGTACGCCACCTTAACATCAAGACAAAAACGTCAATTTTAAGTCATCTACCAACAAAAACTTTGAACCCTAATGATACTTGCAGACAATATCCACATAAGGCATACTTTGGTACATTAGAATCCCTTGCAACCGCTCATAAGAATCAATACAAACTTGATCAGTCTCATAATACTTATAATAGGAATTATACTCAGTGCTTAAGATGTCGCTTTTAGGTGTGGCTACCTTAACACGCCAGAGAGAGAAGTGGCACATCGAAAAGTTCATACAGAGATGAGGAGAAGAAAGATGTACCTTCACGAATGAAATTCGGGAAATCCTTGGGAGCACCGTTAACCTTTTGCATTCGCCGATTCTGATCGAGCAGTCTCTTCTCATCGAAAGGACTCTTGGTGTCTTTCCCCGAGACAGCAGCCGCGGCGCCATTCACCGCCCACCGTCCAACGAGTACGGCACTTCCTAACCCTAATGTAAGATTCAAAACGTCCCGACGCCCTAATACCCTAGCAACGCTAGCCTCGTTGTCGTCGTTTGAGCCATCGGAAAGCGAAGATTCTCTCGTCGTGCGAACCTCCGTCTTCACTCCAGCTTGATCTCCTCTTTCCGAGCGCATACAACGCACCTTTGCGCATGTCGTCCGCGATGTCAAACTGGGAGCCTCACCTAATGGCCCGGTTCGTACAGACCACGCTGCTGGCAACAAACCACATCAATCAAATATGCAAATCCTGTCATAAGCAAATTTCTTCAAATTTCTTCTCCGTCGTAATCCGTCGTAATCCAAATGGGTATCAATGAAAAGACGTTGGTAACCAGAGATGATGTAACAAATGTTTTCACTCAAAATTTCAAATTGAGATTCCATGCTCCATTCTGAACCACATGAGTGATATCTTGAAGTGACAGCAAGCAATTGAAGGTGGGCAACTAATATGACAGCAGACAACACAGAAAGCGCCAATATGAAGCCTGATGTTTGAGATTTCTTGCATATTTCTGGGTCAAATCTTGTGAGTGAGAGCAGCTCTAAACACTCGTCTTCCAACAAGTCAAACCATTACCCATGTTCTAAATTTCAGTACTAAGATTGCAACAACCAATTAAAGTTCGCCGTCTAAGGTTTCAAATGCCGTAGGCGAGGATTCTCACCCCGAAGCTCCAATATCATCGGAAAGTTACAAAGTACGGTGCCCGAAATGTTCACCCCAATGCCACGAGGGAGGACGTGTAATTCCGCACTGGCCATTAAAGGGAGGATTCCTAGCGATGGAAGAATCACCGACCCACGAGAGCAACCATCAAAGAGCGCAAGAACCCCAAATGATGATCCTGGTGTCCTGGGAGATTCGGGATAAAAGTGACAGGGCATACATACATGAAGAGGTGGAGGGAGCAGGCAGCAAACGAGCTGCGCAAGCGGCGACCATGGCTGCGTGACGCTACAGTACCGATTCGTCAGGCAACAGCAGTTGACGGCAGCAGCAACAAATCCAGACACAACGGCCACGGGCGTCCTCTCCCCTCGACATGGAATTCCAGGGGTTTATCCAAGTGGATTGAGATGCCCATCCACGTGCCGATCCACATCTTCATTGAGGTCCTATATCAGGTTTGCCGGGCCCTCGAAAAGATGGCGTGCATCCCCACTCGACAACACCCGCATCTCCAGGGAGCGCGGAGACCCAGCTCTCAACTCTAGGCTGCACAGCATTTTATAACCAGGCCCACTTGTCCTCCCCGGCCCATGTTGGGTTAATATTAAGGAGGGTACCCCAAAACCGCCACTAATAGCTATTGTGCCTAATTACTATTAATACTATTAATAGACTGTTCAAATTTTCATATCAGTTCCTTATTGGCAGGTGAAAGGAGGTTCCAATGCACTAAAGAATGCAACTCTGGGATATTGTATGCAAAAGTTATGAAAGAACAAAGTTGTTTCTAAAAACTTTTCTTCCACATAGTTACATAACTAATTTTGGAGATGTGCAAAGTGAAGATGGCGATTTAGGGTCAATGGCGCATTTTGAGGTGCCCAATGTATGTACTAAAGACGGACAAGGAGTTGTATGTTGTACCTGTTCTCAAGCATTAAAAGTAAGATAGGCTTACCAATTCGTATGGCAAAATCAATACTGACCAATTTTGATGGCAATGTTGGCACCTCATTGCAGATTTTGTAATCTATAATGAATGTGAAAATGACAGAATAAACATATTCTACTTCAAACAATTTTTTAGATGTCTGGGAGGGACTTATTAGTTACTTCAAAGATTGGGGTTGGCTAAAGAACCATATATTAAGACAATTTTGTTCATTGTAGGGGTCCCTTTTTCAAAAATGCAAATGGAGACCCTACTTCATTGGTAAACAATGTTATATGTTGTGGTAGCATAAGCAAGGAGAGGCACATTGTGCAACTGTGGAGCAAGGCAACAACTTCAAATGGTGCAAGATGGCAAAAGCAAAGAATATGCCAACCATGGAAGTAATTTATTGTAGTGAAGGGGACGAGGGACTACCACATGATGGGCATTTGGATCATGTAGCTAGGTGCTTGAAATTGCTACAAGGGTCTCCTTGCAAATGCCAAAACATCGAGGCAGTCTCTTGACTACGGTGAAGGTATAAAGGTTGACTTGGTTCACAGCATCCTTACTAACCTCCGTCTCCCTACCAAGGTGAGGTGGGAGGAAATGCTATTAGTCATATACTATCCAACTCTTTCGTCATTTTTTTGTACATTTTTACTTATATCATTTTTAGACTATTATATTTGCCACAATTTTAGCAAACTATTTATAAAAAAAGTGTAGTTCCCAGTGGTGAACCATCAATGAGTTTAACCTATAAAGTTCCAAAATTCCCTTTGGGGACACCTGGGATTTCAAGTAGATTCATGTGACTTCAATTTTTTAAATTTTTTTTGAAGACATACACACAATAGCTTTATGAAAATACATTTTTTTATTATTTCAATCAATGCCTAGGAACAAAAGTTATGCCACTAGAAGATCCAATTTTCAAATAAAAATAAAAATACACAAGATTGAAGTTAATAATTTAATTTTTTTTATATATTATATTTTTGTCTATATGGAAAGTTTTTTCATTCCATTTGGATTAGTGATGTGAAAGTTATGCCGAGCTTTTTGTTTTGCGACAATCATTGCATCTTCTTGAGAAAATAATGTATTAGATTTCTTTTTTAACTCAATTTTCACAATAATTTTTTTTCCAAAAAAATATGGTTCATGAGGAAAAAAATTCTTGCTAAAACAATCTTGTTGTTGGGATTAGCATGCAAGGGATGCTATTATGTGAGCATAGGAGTATGAGCCTATGAACCTAGAATACTATAGACCTATGTTATAGGTGTACATACTATAGAAACCATCTCTAATTATAGGATATATGTATGTTACAAATACCCATATTATAGGTGTCTATGTTATAGACACCTTCTATAGTGTATGGTATCTATATTATAAGTACCTATATTGTAGGCTCAATACTCACAAGCTCGCATTTTGGGCTCACACACTAGCACAGTTGATTAGCATGCCACCAAGAATAGTGTTTCAATTCTATTTTAGAGCTATCAATGATTTTGTTTTTCCTTCTATCTTGAACATGTATACTTGATAGTTTTTTGAAGAATGAAAATGATTTTTATTTTGGAGGGTGGGGGGATTTTTTGCCAAGATTTTCAATTCAATTCTATACCATAAAGACTTTTACTTCAAAACTTTGTAGTTCAATAATTAAAATTAAGTGGATTCAAAGTCTTCTAATTTAGTTATGCAATTGACAGAAGGTGCGAAAAAATTGTTTTATTCACTTTAAACATAATAACTTGCAATCTCCAAAGTCAAAGTTTCTCAAATTTCCACAAAATGCATTCTTATACTAGTCTAGCCCCTTAAAGCCTTAGTTTTTTTTTTGAATTTTTGCATATTTTTTATTATATCTTTGTGAATATATATTATTTACTTCAACTTCACCAAATTCATCACGCAGACAATGTCGTTTTCAAAAAGTCAAGCACTGATTGGGATGAATGAAAAGTTTTGTGGTCAAAAAAGCCCTTAGGACCTCTCTGTTCATCATTTAGATTTTGGACTTTGAAGCTGATTAATGGGCTAATGCAAGTCAAATCCGATGGATAGATATTACAAAAAATCCAAAGTTTTGAAATAGAAATGATAGTTTTAATGTTTTTTGATGAAAATAAAGGCTTTAGAACTTTAAGCATTAAAAGTTGTCAATTTGAAGTTATGTAATCTTGACATTGGTAGATGCCAAATATAGATGTCAAATATTTGATTGGAATAATAGAATAAGAAACAATATAATGAAATTTAACTTCTAAGTATCCAAATGGTCAGAGGTGTCCATTTCTATATCCACAATAGTAAATTTAATTCTCATAGATGATGTTTTTTTAACCCTTTAAGCGATTTGGAGAGTTTAATTATGGTGGCTACATCTTTTATTTTATTTGATATAGATGGTGTACGTCAAAAGTTTATTCTCATGATGAGATCTAGGATCCAATGATATATAGCTCTCCCAAATAAGATTATCATTAACTACAACAAAATCAGTGTTTTATGACTACAAAATATGATTGCAATGAGTCGTAAAATCAAAAAATATGACTGGTCGCAAAAATCACTGTAGATGACTGCAACATGACTGACATGAGTCATTACCGACGAGTCGCTTTGGACATCAGTCACATTGGCAATCATATTTTTTGGGGGGTATAATTATCCATAATTAGCCATATTTTGCCAACAAGGCGTATATTTTTACTATCTTTGAGGGCTTGACTTTTTTTTGAGTTGTCCGGGCAAACAAAAATAAATCCTACATGGCATGTGACTCCATATAGTCATTTTTTGGGCTGATGTGGAATATGACTGCAGTCATTCATATTTTGGCTGACGTGGAATATGACTGTGGTCAGTCATATTTTAGCTAATATGGCATATGACTGCGATCAGTCATATTTTGACTGACGTGGAATATGACTGTGGTCAGTCATATTTTGGCTAATGTGGCATATGATTGCGGTCAGTCATATTTTTTGTAGATGTGGAATATAACTCTTATGAGTCATATTTTGGTTGATGTGGTAGTTCATATGGATGTCATTGGTAGTTGATGACTAATTGCAGTCATATTTTGGAAAATACAAAGTCATATTTTGGAAAATACAAAGTCATATTTTGGAAAATACAAAGTCATATTTTGGAAAATACAAAGTCATATTTGGAAAAGATTCTATGTAATTAAAAATGAATACATATGATTTTTGAGATATATAAGAGATAATCATATTAGAAAAGGAGAATATAAGAAGGAAAGCAACTCTCTTCATTGACATTTATTAGTCACCAATACAAAACATATATACTACAATGAATCATTTACAAAATCCAATAAGGCCTATATTCCTTACAATAATATGAAGATGACTCTATTGGGTTGCAAGTAGCCTCTAGTGACTTTGTTTCAACTTTTGGTGCCTGCATAAACAATTAAAGAAATGGGAGGTTAATTTTTAGTGAATGAACAACAAAGTTTAACCTTCAAAGGCTTACAACAACACAAAATTTGTAGGTCAAGTTTAGAGTAGAAAAAATAAGAATGGTGATGAAGAAAACAAGAAGAAAAAATAGACAAGTACTAAGAGATAAAAACAAGCAAGAGTTAAGATGCAACAAGAAACAAAAAACAAGAAGAAAAAATAGACAAGTACTAAGAGATAAAAACAAGCAAGAGTTAAGATGCAACAAGAAACAAAAAACAAGAAACAACAAGCAAGAGTTAAGATGCAACAAGAAACAAGAAGCAACAACTAAGACACAACAAGAAACAACAAGAATCAACAAGAAACAAGAGTTAAGATGCAACAAAAAGACACAAGAAGCAAGAATTAAAAAGCAACAAGAAGAAACAAAAAACAAGAACTAAAAAGAAAAAAGAGTTAAAATGCTAGAGAAAGAAAGAGTTTAAATGCAACAGCAAGAAACAAGAAGCATGATTAGCACTAAGAAGCAACAAGAAAGAAGAGTTAAGATGCAACAAAAGACAACAACTAAGAAAAAAAAAATAAGAAGCAATAACAAGTATGAGCTAAAAGACAATAAAAGGCAAGGAAGAAGGGCCAAAAGAAGTGGCGGCTAAGTTTCAAAATCCTAAAAAATGGGTGAGTAGGATTTCAAAATCTTAAACAATGGCTTGTCCAATTTTTTTTTTAATTGCCCGTATTTTTCTTGGATTGCCCCAAACAAAAAAATGTCACTACCATGGAAATATGACTGACAATATGACTTAGCGTTCCCCAAACATGTTCCCTATGTTCCCTATGAAATACTTTGGTGTTTCTAATGGTCGTATAGTGTATACTTGTGAAATAGAAGGCTCAAAAATGACTGACAGTCATATTTTGCAGTTATTTTTCCTCAAGGTGTTGACCTTCAAAAATATGACTGCAACCATTCGTCAGTCATCCTCAATCATATTTTTGCAGTCATAAAATACCCGTTTTCTTGTAGTGATTGCACCACATTTATATCTTAGTAGCTACAAAAAGGTCACACATTGTGTGTGCATGGTGTTGTATTTGAACATACATCTTGCTAAATTTGCTACTCACTAGCCAAGTTCCAAAAAGAACTTTCAGTTCTCCTTGATTTTATTGAAACAAGCTTAATATTTCACTTTGAAAAGGGCTTTGAAACTCAAAGTTTCAAGACGATAAGAGTGCACCAAAAGATCATTTTGGGATGGAGGGAATACATTTTAGTGCATAATTCATATCTAAAAATTCAGAATTCATTACCATTTATATGGTTCCCCACATAAGGTCTCAAGGATGTTGAATTCCATTATTAATGTATCAGCACACTGTCAACAGTGTCAAGATAAATAATATGGGTAACCGAATGACCCTAATGAGAACCTACAGTGCACATGCAATGTAGCTCTCCACGTGGCAGCACGCTGAGGCTAATCCGGTGCCCATGTCACCTTATCGGGACCATGTCACCCACAGGTACATTCCTGACACCCGCCACCTCAAACCCATGCCAACTGTACCTCGAATCCTGCATCTTCCAGACTTGAAGTGCAACTCTCAAATCTACGAAAAGCAGTTTACAAATCTACAAATCATAGTCTTTCATGACGAAGCTGGCGTGTAGTGTGATACATTTCCTTGCCTCTGTGCCTGCGATTCTCGTTCGCAGCAATTGCGATTCTTTTGACATTAGATCCACCCTGCAACAGTTTGTGGAAATTGGTTCGCATGTGGTCGAGAGGTTATGTTTCGAGAGGACTCCTTTGCATTAATTGTGATCCAGAGGTTGCAATTGTGCGTGTACGTTTTATGTATTGAGGTTTGATTTGCATGTGATCGATCAAGAGGTTGTGTTTCGAGAGGATTCCTTTGCATGCGAGCCATTGAGCGCATTCATCTGTGGAGCATTTGCAGAGATGAGCACTGAAGGATTAACTCAGCGGAGGGTCGCAGAGGGCGATGGCGCCGTGCCGAAGCCTGCTTACCGCAAAGCGGCCGAGATTGTGAGGCAACCGGGGGTGCCAAGCTTGTTAGTAGCTGTGTCCATCCCTCTCGTGTTGGGTATGATTGACGGCATACTCAACAGCCCGGGGCCATGGCACGCAACTTTGAAGAAACCGTGGTGGAACCCGCCGGGCTTTCTTTTCGGCCTGGCATGGAGCGTGCTGTACCCTATCATGGGCCTGGCGTCGTGGCTCGTCTGGACGGATGGTGGCTTCCAGAAGCAAAGGTACCCGCTCACGCTCTACACCCTTCAGTTGCTGCTCAACCTCGCCTGGCCGTCCCTCTTCTTCGGCTCGCATGCGATCTTGCTGGCCCTCATTGACATCTTGCTGCTGGTGGTGCTGATCGCCATGACCGTTTCTGCATTCCAGCCGGTGAACCATGTCGCTGCCAATCTGATGAAACCCTACCTCACCTGGGTGGTTTTTGCCGCGGTGCTTAACCTCAGCATTCTCCTCAAGAATCGAGGCAAGTATTGAGATCTTTAATAGTTTGTCGATCTGCACAAGTCAAATCCGGAGTGCTGATGAATTAATTATCTGTGTAACATAGCAGGTTATAAAAAGGTGATCATGTAAATCGTGCAAGTGCAAATGGATGTTATGGCGGAATGCGTTTTAGTAGGGTTAAGTGCACCATATGGAAACACCACGTACACCTGCTGCCCTAAGTTGTTTATTAGTGTCCATTCTGTGCCCTGAATCATCTGTACAGCAGGTTGTAATAAACATGCAAGTTGGTCCTTATGTAATTATCTCAGACTGGCTAATTATTCTCGAGACACATTCTTTTGTTGATGTGCATTCTTTGTTTGACACCTACATGAGGAATGTCTTGGGAAATGCCTTTTTCACACGTACGTAGTGTCAACGCAATCGGAGTCACCACGTTGTTTGCGCTTCTGATACAGACTGCCAGGGACCATTACATCAGACCCGAAATTCGGATGAGCATTCCCTGTTTGATGAGCACATTCTCAGCGAAATATGAATTCTACCCGAAAGAAAATTTATTTAGTTACATTATTGTTACAAAACTTGATATGAATATATACAATTCTAGCCAGGAGCTACTGAGCACTGCGTATCAGGCGCTCTTCACTGTGAACCGGAATACGGTAACCGAGAAACTGTGGATTTCACTTGCAATTCATACTTGCAATCTTCATTGTCATTACCACTGTCATTGCAATGGCGAATGTCTTGATCGATTGGTCGTTTCCAGACCATGTCTGACTTCCAGTGTTTCACCTTTGTGAAATCTCTGGGGAGAGAATGCCCTCCACTCCGTGCCGGATTTTATTATGTGCCCTCGAGGAATCAAATTCCAAATTTGCAAGTGAAATGTTGTCAACGGGCACAAGGGACCGAGGTGACGCTACCATTGCTCCTGTTATGATTTTCATGTTGCGTTAACCTTGGAAGGACGCAGCCCCCTATGACCATGACCAGGGTATTCACCAAAATACTCTGAGTATTGGACCAATAGTTTTTACAGTTGACAGTGAAGTCATCCATCAGAATTTTTAGGCATCCATTAGATCTTTTAGGCACGCCAGCATTCTTACAGGGTTAAGATGCATTCTTACAAAATCTAGATGTGCACATTTTTCTCAAAAGGATTCAAATCGAGCTGACTGTGAAACCTCCCACTTTGAAATAACATAAGAAATTCATACATATTGATGAAAGCTTAATCTCCACAGATATGGCTTTTGTACTAAAAGTGTTTTTTTCACACCACAATACTGAGCTCCCCAAAATTCACACTACTACATATGTTAAATTGCTTAAAGTACGTGGCACAAATATTATCCTACGCGAAGAAATCAGTCGGACTGTTCACAGTGAAGCATTTTGTAAGGGATTTCCAATTATAAATTCAAATACCGGCCTCATATCTTAACTACATTTGCCCCATTTCAGACTATGACTATGACTATGATCATTCCAAACACGAGACGGTCCAGGAATTGTCAATTAATAACACAATACAGATCAATGCAGCAACATCCGGCGTCCAAAGTCCTAAACTCCCCTTTGATTACCACCTCATTAATTCAAGCACAACCATGAAACCTCATCGCCAACGACAACACAATTGAAAGACCAAACTACTTCTCAAAATTGAACCAAGATCACGCACATGGAATTCTTCACAACTCAAAGCGATCTGCTACGATGTAGGGTTGAAGCACCTGTAGAGTGGTGTCCCTTGCAGAGATGTTGCGAACTCTCTGCTGGCCCAGCTACAGGGACTTGAGATGCGAGACCACCGGCGCTGTCCTCTCGAGGCATGATGATCCGATCCGAGCAGAGACTGCGATCGGAGGCTGAGACGATGGAAATTTGTAACTCGTGGGATTGTGTGCGAGAGAGATGAGCATCTCCACATCTCCACATAAGGTAGGAGGTCCTAAAATGGAGCGGGTTCTAAAACCAATCAGGCTCTAGAGGTACATTTTGCACTTTCCAATGTACAAGTGGTGTGCATTTGAGGAGGTGGTCGGTTTTAGAGCCCACAAAAATGCACTTTTCTGCAACTTCAAAAATTCATAACTAATTCTACAAAGCTTCAAAAAATATTAGTCAACTTGGGTTAGATGCCAATTTCTCTTGCCTTTCAAGGAAAATTTACTGAAAAATATTTTAAAAAGTTCTACCTCCCCCAAAGTCAGCTTCAGCTCTTAGATGAGCGGTTTATGGACCTCCTACCTTAAGGTGGGTACCCCCCAAACCGCCACTTTTTGCTTCTGTGCCTACTTACTATTACTAGACTGGTCAAATTTTCATTTTTTCTTGTTGGCATTGGAAAGGCGGAGGTTTCAATGCATCAAAGATGGTGACATTTGGATTCCACATGCAATAGTTGTGAAGGAACAAGGTTTAGTTCTAAAATAGTTTCTCCCACATTGGTACGTAATTGATTTACAAAGAGAGAAGATGGCGGTTTAGGGTTGATGGTGCATTTGAAGGTGCCAACTTTAGTGATAAGGAACTCTTGGCATATACAGTATGATCCAAAATCCCTTTTCATGGGTTCGCATAATCCTTAATGATTCGTAACTATGTTTCATCCAAAAAATCACTTCAAAATTGTCATTTCTAGTGGAAAGAGATGCAATGAAAAAACTATTCTTTCTGCATATTTAACTATAGGATCTTGCATTATTTAGACTTCCATTGGAATGTGTGAAAAAAACTCAAACACTTTGATCACATAGATTTATAAGATATTAGTGTTCACAATAAAGAGAAAAGATGTTCCTAAACCTTACTTTACTTGGTTTGAAAACTTTAAATCCCCATAACTTACATATTTTGCACTAATCAATTTTCAGGCTTAAATTTCAATAGTCAATAGGAAATTGACATTTTAAGAATCTAGGAAAAAATTCAAAATAAAATAAGTAACTTTTATTCTTAAAATATTTGTCTAATAGAAATAGATAGAAAGATGGAATGAAAAATTAAACTATTAATAGTTTAAAAAATGGACTTTAGGATTTAGGATTTTTAGGGTTTACTTCTTTATGCTGACTCCATTCCTTTAATCTTATAAGGCGGACATCTTCCAAATTAGATCCAAGAGGGGTGGGAACAAAATCTTACTACTTTTGCAAGGTAGGTTACCCTATTAGTTCAACTTTTTTACTTGCATCATGTCCACTTTGATCACCAATCCTCTACATCATAGTGCAATACAAGGTTCAATTGTACAATTTGGAATAACAAGCTCAGCCAGGTAATAATTCGAGTACAACAAGTGAAACATGAAAATTGGAAAAAAGCTTATGAGCTTACCGGAGACTTTAGACAAATTTCTTCATGCGGACTCCATTCCTTTAATCTTGTCATGCGGACATCCTCCAAATTAGATCCAAGAGGGGAGGGAACAAATCTTACTACTACCTGCAAGGTAGGTTACCCTATTAGTTCAACTTTTTCACTTGCATCATGTCCACCTTAATCACCAACCCTCTACATCATAGTGCAATACGAGTTTCAGTTGTACAATTTGAAATAAAAAGCTCGGCTAGGTAATAATTTGAGTACAATAAGTGAAACATGAAAATTGGAAAAAAATTTATGAGCTTACCGGAGACTTTAGACAAATTTCTTCATGTTGACTCCATTCCTTTAATCTTGTTAGGCGGACATCCTCCAAATTAGATCCAAGAGGGGAGGGAACAAATCTTACTACTTCCTGCAAGGTAAGTTAGCCCTTAGGGGGTTTACCCTTAAATGATTGGGAAGTCCAATTTTGTAGAAGCATGGTGTTTTGGGGAGACTTTGTGCTTTGGTTTTGGAATCTTTGTACTTCATTTAAGTTTTATATTCTTAAATCCAACCCTATCTAAATCATAGTCAACTTAAATCTGCAAAACATCAAATTGTATTGTTCAATTATTTGACCTCTTTTCAGTGACATTATGCTATCATTTGTATACTTGCTACACTATCGTTGCTTGTAGCACTCTTATCTTCTATGTAAATCATGTGTCTTATAATGTGACTATTTCTCAAATAATCGAATTATTAATAATTAGATTAAGGCATTTTACACTAACTCTATATTGTTGCAGCATGCCAAAAATGGTTGATGGATGACTACTAATCCAAAAAAGCCGCTGCATACAATAAGTGTCCAATGAATGACAAGGAATTCTCTATTGTAGGACAGAACTACAAATATTCATCCTTGGTATTTTTTGTGAAAAGTAAAGAACATCTACAGTAGCTTGACTTCCAATGAGTATTCTTTTTTTTAATTCCAATGATTCTCATGGTTATACAATGCATGATTTCCAAGGTCACCCCCCTCGTCGTTCCGGGGTTAAGATTACTGTAGAGATGAAAAATGCACCTATTGATCCATAAATCAAAACATATTTGACAAAATACCTTGGTGATAAGTCTCATTCTTTCATAGTTAACCCCTACGCGCTCAAACGACCATTTTTTGAGTTGACTTTGGGCAAAAAAATTGGACAAAAAAAAACTTTTTTTCAATTTTTTTTTCTCTAAAAGATTGGAGTGTCTTTCAATATTAATATTCAAAACCCAAATCGCTACAATCAAACAAAAATTATAAGAAAAATAGCACAAAGTGTCTAGAATTGGCTAGTGTTGAAGAACTTACTATTTTGGGAAAGTGTTGGTGTTCTCATATCTAGATCTCAAGCATTTTCTTACAAATAAAAAGAAACCGCAATTTTGATCAATCAAAAAAAAATTCAAATCCTAAAAGTAGAAATTGTATTTTTGGTGAATTTTTGAAGTTATATCTTCAAAATTCATTTGAAAAGAATCTAAAAATAATTTTATAATTTTGACCATACGGATACTTTCTACTTATCATGCTTCACATTATCTTCTTTAATGCAAACTTCAAAAAGTTATAGAACTTATATTTTATAACACGGTTGTATTTTGTCCAAACCCCTTGGGCTTTTAGGGGTTAAGGGTTTTATTCGGTACCTCCATTTTCCCAGCACAAACCGCAACTTGCAGTGTGCAATTACAGAGGATGGGGAAAAAGAAGGGGATACTAGCGCAACACTGGTCAGTCTGCTCCCTTCGTCTCTTCTCTTCGCCCTGGCGAGCTCGGTACCTCGCTCGCGATTTAGCCATTTCGCCAGCCAGTCATTTGTGTTTGAGGACTTGCCAGTGCAGTTTTGCCCATGCTGCATCTTCATTGCTCCGCACTTGATCAGCCATGGCGCGCTGCGTCGCTGCCACCTCTATTGCATCGATGTCGGCACTCCTTCCTTGCACTCGCCTTGCAGCATTGAATTCCTCACCCGGGCGCTCATCTGCTTCCCTCCTCTGCCATCTTCCAAGAGTGAACCTCCAATTGCGCTCGGCTTCACCCGCGAGACGGCCATTTTCGGGGATTCGAGCCAACGCCAATTCTGCAACGGAGCCAGGCGTTTTCTGGGCGGAACGAAGCGTCACGTGGAGGTCCCTGGGCCTGGACGGCGAGGTGGCGGGGGCATTAACTCGCGCGGAGCTTCCACATCCATCTCTCGTACAAGCAGCTGCGGTTCCCGCGATTTTGAGCACCGGCGATGTGGTGGTGGCCGCCGAGACAGGGAGCGGCAAGACGCACGCGTATCTGGCGCCTCTCGTGCAGAAATTATATGCAGGGCGCGGCCATTTCGAGGATTTAGGGTTTGGATTAGGGTTAGTCCTGTGTCCGAATGCGTTGCTGTGCCATCAGGTGGTGGACATGGCCAATGCCCTCAGGGGCGAGGACGGCGCGCCCCTGGTGCGCGTGGGGGTCATCACAGGCGGGCAGGGATGGCCGACGCATCTCCCGGACGTGGTGGTTGCGACTCCCGCCGCACTAATGAACAATTTGTTTGGGTTTGACGCCAATCGCCGTCGCCGCATGGCGTTCGTCAGGGCTGTGCGAATGGTGGTGTTTGACGAGGCGGACATGTTGCTGGGTGGCGGGTTTGTGCGCGATGTTGGTCGTCTCGTCGACCTCCTCCGCTTGGAAGAGAAGCGAATTTCCAAACTTCGAGAGCTGGAAGCCGCGCAAGTCGACTCCAAGGTACACTCAAACCTCGCCAATTTCCGTGACTTGTAAACCTGATATTAAGGAGAGGAAATGTAAAATCCTCGGTTCTAAGCCTCTAAAGCCTCAATCCTCTTCTTACTTAATTCCTTCCATATTATCACATCTGTATTGCAGTTCCTATTATAGTAGAGGGTTTGTGCACATACAAGGGGAGTTTATAACTTATAAATGACAGTTCTCTATTATTGAATTGTACTGACAGAGAGTGTGCAATTAGGGAGCTTTGGGTGTAGAGTTCAGAGAACCTGAATTTCGAAGAGTGTGGACTGAGGCTGAAGGAGAAGCAGTAGAAGCTGAGGAAGAGGTAGAGGGCGAAAGAGACCCTGAGGGAATCCATGACGACAGTGGCAATTCTTTGCTTTTCGACCAACAGTCGAGCACTACTGCTTCCATGCAGAGCAATGCGTCCATGCAGAGGAGGTCGGACTGGTTGCGGTCTCGGAAACAGTACAAGCGAAGCAAGCAATACATATTCGTGGCAGCCACGCTTCCGCAAGCTGGCAAGAGCTCCCCAGGGGCAGTGCTCAAGCAGAAGTTCCCCGCGATGTCATGGATCCATGGCAACCTCCTGCATCGTCACAATCCTACACTGGAGCACAGGTGGGTACAGGTGACCAAGGATAACAACCTACTGTCATTGCTGGTGGATGCCTTGCGCGACAGTCGATACAATGGCAGAGTGCTTGTGTTCGCGAACAGTATTGAAGGTGCGAATGCCATTGCACGCGTGCTCGATCAATCTGAGCTGAAATGCATGCGTTACCATCGTGACTTGACGGTGGAGGAAAAAGCTGTGAACTTGCAAGTGTTTGAGCAAGAGGGTGGGATCCTTGTGTGCACGGATGCGGCTGCGAGAGGTTTGGATATTCCTAATATTACACATGTCATTCAAGCTGAGTTTGCCACTTCTGCAGTGGATTTCATCCACAGGATAGGGCGCACTGCACGGGCAGGCCAACCTGGACTTGTGACGAGTATCTATACTGATGCCAGCCTGGAGCTTGTTAATGCCATGCGCGACGCTGTGGAAGCTGCCTTGCCTGTGGAAGGTGCGTTTAGTCGGAAGCGAAGCTTGCGCAGGAAAATTAAGAAGTATGGCTCATATCAGGAGTCGCAGAAGGCCAAGTCAACTTTGTTGAAGCAGTAAACCGACTCATACTGTCATTCCTGCTAGGCTCCCTTGATTCCTGTATCAATTTTGGGTAGTATGTGAAGGTGGAAGAGTAAATCATCATTGTATAGAAGGAAAGCTTTCTAGGTCTGCACTCGAGAAGTGATACTAATGCACACTTCAATTACCAGATTAAAAGAGCAGTTGGACGTATCAGGTCAGGTTAGGGCCTACTGCTTGATGTAGGATTGCAGCAAAGCGTGACTACGCATGCTGATAGGTTTCAGTTTTTACAAATAGTAAACAAAATTCATTTGTACTATAGATCTGAAATTCATTTCAGTGTGAACTTTGCTATCGCCTGAGGATTTATGGAGAGCAGCGTGCGTAAATTGCTTGTATTGATTCTCGCCCGCCTGCGTGAAAGGCATGGAGCTATAATGTTAAAAGGGCAACTCTGGCTGTTTTACAGTGCTTCACGACGCCCGTGCTGGCGTCACTCAGCGGTGATTGATCATAGCAGTAGAGAGTGTTCACGTTTTGGATGGTGCAAATTTGCAATTGCTCAATTCAAATTTGAATAAGAAACACAGTGTTGAGCACTAAAGGTTCTAGTAAACCCCTGAATTACATGGCTCTTACAGTGCGATTTGTAGCTCAAACGAAGTGCAGCGATTGTGACAATCAGATTCCGTGAACTTGAAGGCTTCTGGTGACAAATGTAAGGTAACCACACCCATTCCGAGAAATTGTCCCACTCTTGTTATCAAGAGTTGTAATTGATCAATTTGTGTTGATTAGCCTTTTGGAGAAAAACCCAATGGCAAAAAATTATTTCAAGCAGTGAAAGGGTAGTAGGCGCACTTACTGTACTAGCTATATGAGAATCAAATTGTCGCTAGTTGCACAAGAACGAAGATTTTGTCAAGCCAATTTGGAGTCAAGCTGCTATATTTTGTTGTAAAGATTCCAAGCCAAGTCGGAAGTTGAAGTGTCCCTGTGATGCCAAATGCAGAGCAAGCCATTTTGTGAAAAGAATACAAGTTGGGATTAATTAAGAAAGTAAATGAGTGAAATTGGAGATAATGTCATCTATTCCCTTGTGGCCATTAACCCCTAAATGTCAGAGACTATGTTTTTTCCAAAAATGCTCCAAAACTGTCATTTCTAGTACAAGGACCAAATTTTTGAAAAAAAACTTTTTTTAAGCATATAACTGTAGGATCTTGTAGTACACTGGTTTGAGAAGATGTGGAAAAAATTTCAGATATTTTCATTGTGTAGATTGCAAGATATTAGCATTTGAATGGACAAAAATCCTTTTTTGTCCTTGCAAAAAATTGGGCAGCAACACTTCACAAGGTCACATTTGTATGAAGAAATGTCCAAAATGGTGGTTACTCTTTGGATTCATTCTTCAAAGCAAGTTGTATACATGCTTAAACTTTTTTTAAATCATTCGGAATTGTACAACATATAGGAAAAAAATAGGAAGTAGAAAAAAGTAGAGAATGATTCAAAATACTAAATTGTTAAGAATTTAGTTATGGAATTGAAAAATGCCAATCCTAGTGGTTGAAATGTTGTAATAAATAATCTACATCCTATGATTTTATTTTATTTCCAAAAATATTGAAAATTGAGTAAGATAAAGGACTTCAAAATTTATTATAGAGTAGAGAATCTATAATTGCTCGCAAATTAAAACTCTTCATAATTTGCATCTCATTAATAAATAAAAATGGAATAATTCAAAGCTTTTAACGTAGATATAAATTTAAAGAACCAATTTCAAATTTTTATTTATAAAAAAAGTAATTTTTAAAGAATTTTTTGATCTGCCTACGGACTAATGAAAATTACATATTATACAATAATTTTTAACCATGTAGTCAAAAGTTATGAAAATTGTTGGGCTTTAAATCCACTCCTTGGGCACATGTTCTGTAAAACTTTCAAAGAAAAAAATAAAAATTCCATTCGTAGTGAATTGCCCAAAATCGCTATGTTGCCAAAAAATGGTGTTTGATCCTTTAGGGGTTAAGAGTGGAATGTAGATTGCAATTAGGTTTAGTGTGAGAATAATTTAATTCAAAGTGTTTATATTGTGTTGCTTGGTAGGTTTTGGAAAGGCTAGTGCATAATCCTATTTGAAGTTCTCCCTCAAAACAAATTTAATATACTATTGGGTAGTTTTACAAATTACAAATTATCCTATTTCTACAGTAAGCTATTGTAGATAGATTTGTAACTCACTTCTACAATACCAAGGACAATACTAATAGAGAAAATTGATTCTTTAAAAGGAAATCTATATTAGTAAAAACTTTATAGCTAAAGTTATATGAAAGGCATATGGCACTTAAATTACAAAATAGGATGTTTAAAGGGATGTTAAGGGTACGTTAGTCTATAACTACTCACTCATATCCTATGAAATGTGAACAATAACTCCGTTTATCTATGAGTGAGGCCTTGAATGCAATCCCATATAGATGCTATAATTCTACAACAGAAAAATAAATGCAATGGATTAACTCCTAAATGCCCAAGGCACCAAATTTTGGTGTTGACAATACTTTGAAGGTAAATAAAACCTAACCAAGTTGCTATTTTGGATAGTTTATATTTTGAATAATTTCTTTTGAAGTCCAATTTTAGCATCCCGAATCTAATTTTGAAAATGAATTATCAAGATTTTTCTATTCAAGATTTTGTGCAAGGGTGTTCATTGCAATCTTGACTATTCATAGTGTTGAAGGCTTTTGGAAATGAGCCTAAAATACACTAAATCTTGGAGAAAAAATCACATTAGAAATTCATTTAAAAAAAGATTGTAGAGTAGATTTTGAGAAGTCATAAATTGATTGGAGTTATGCATGTTAGGCCCTTTATCCTTGTATTTTTTTGGTGACCAACTTTTTAGATTTGACATGTGAAAAGAGAATTGAAAGACTTCAAATCACTTTTGCAATTTTAACACCCTCATGATCAAACATTATAATCTTTCAATCCATAGGTGATAATGTTATGTTTTCTTTTCCTATGTGATCTGATGATCTCTAATATGTCAGGTTTGAATTTGTGCACTTACAATTAAATTACAATCAAATTGTTGGCTTTTTGTTCAATTTAGAGCAAATTCATAGAAGCTCAAAAACGGCCTTGGGCATTTAGGGGTTAAGGTTCACTCAAATGTGCATCATTCATTGGCAAAAGGATATAAACTTGGAAGTTCATCACAAATTGAGTAAACAAAACATATTGTCCCTCAAAGAATTCACTAATTAAGGTGAATATATATATATTTCCACCCATATCCATTTCCACCCCCTTTTCTAATTCTAATTCTACATAACATTCATGAGTTGTGAGAGCAACTGCCTTGCCTCTGACGGAATGATGTGGTATATTCCACATCATTCCATCCAAAGGATGGAATGGTGTGGAATAGTCCACACCCCACATTAGCTAATAAGCCACGCATCGGAATATGTCAGTGTGTGAGGAGCTGAGTTAGTGGGTAGGAAATTAGCAAGGCTAATGAATTTTGATGTAGTCTGACACCTTGAAGTAAGTGCATTGAATTTTGTAATGCTTACATTTACTTTTGTAATGCTTACATTTATTTTTGTAATGCTTACATTTATTTTTGTAATGCTTACATTAATAAGTTATTAGGCTGCATTGGGAACAGATAATTTCATTTTTCATTGACTCCTTGAAATAAGTTACAGCAACTGAATCCACTGGCAGGTACCTGGATGCATTTCGTGGATGAAGACTTCAGAGAGGCAAAGGTAGCCTCTCTGAAGGCTCTTGAATGTTATGTAAGCTCTAATTTTGGACCCATTCCTAAGCTATTCATAATTCAATTAAAGTGAAGTCCACTTGTCTTTTGAGATATTGGACTCTCATCTCTTGAATTCCTATGTTTTGAAGAATGATTTTGAGAAGATTTGGCTCCATTCCCCGGTGTTAGTTACCAGCGATTCTACTTACACTCTTCCTGGCTCACTAAGGTAGAAGGCTCAGAAAGCGCTCATCTAAGGGAAAAAAGACTTCTGTACAAAAATGAGTGGACCCAAAGTTTTTCTTAATTTTTGTGGGAGAAAGAAAAATGAAGAACACAACTGTAAAAAATTTAATTTTAATTTTTTGACTTGAAGTGAATAAGATATGATTTTTTTAAGTCAGAGGTGCGTAGGTCCCTATTAATGCTCATAGGTGCAACTGTAATCGATCAAAACATGCCATTGAATGGAGCCAGTGAGTTTAAGAATGATCCTAACCATGCTTTTAAATGGAAACAATGATTCCAAGAATGATCCATTGTACGATTCCATTCAATTCACTCCCGATTGTATATCAAAATCTATTGTAATTGCTAAACACCCCAGGGGGTCTTCTCATAGTTTCAAATCCAATTCAAAGTGCTGTAACTTTTGCATATGATGTCCGAATTCAATAAAAATTATTGGAAAATTTGCATTCTCTCTTCTAGTTTGTGTACTAAAATTTTCAGATCAATACAAGATGAACTGATTTTTTGGAAGCCAATCAAAGCTCACAGGTTCAATTTGAGTCCACAAAACTGGATTTGATGGCTGAAACTTTGGGGGCTTGTATCTTCTTCATCGAATGTTATTTTTCAATAAAATTTGTTGGGTTATGTTTCCCTTGAAGTCTAGTTGTTGTAATAAGATTTTCATGTCAATCCAAAATAATTTGAATGTTTGGAAGCAATTCGAAGTTTAAAATCCCGACATTTTTGGATTACAGTGAACTTTGGTGTCTTGTTTCTTCTTCATACAATGTCCGTTTTTAATTTAAAATTTTGAAAAAGTTGCGCATACTAGTCTAGTTTGTGTGGTTAAAATTTCACATCAATCCAAGAAGTTATGAGTGACTGAGAAGCATTTTAATAGAAGGTGGTTCAGCCTCAGATGTGTTTTTGCAAATTTTCCATTACAAAAAATATGAGGCCTCCGGAAGGCCGTTAAGCCTGGACCCCGTAGTGATACTACGGAGTTTTTTTTCAAAAAAAAAAATTCAGAAACTGAAATTCTGACGTGGTCGAAGTTCCACGCCAGCGCTGACGTCAGCTCCACATCAGCGTGACGTCACTTTTCAATTTTTTTTTTTTTCCGTAATATCACCCGCGGGTCCCGAAAATCAGCACTCACGGCCTTGTTGAGGCCTCATAGTTTTTGTAATGTTACTATTTTTTGACATTTCAAAGTCATTCTGTAGAACTCACCAAATTCAGGTCTTTATTATGAGTAAAATCACACATGATGATGAACCATGTCACCTGTTCAATAGCCTAAAATCACACACATGGGTTTGCAGTTTCTCACCACATGAAATAATTTCTATTTCTACATCCCATGTGCACTGTTTTGGACACTCCTGTAGGGGCGGTTCTTAATGCCCGAACTGTTTTTGAGCCTTCTCCTATAATTCATTTTTAATTTGAATTCTTCACTTCCTTCACAATTCCTTCACTCAATGTTCACATAATTATTTCAGATTTCCTATTTGGTAACCACTCATTCTAACAGTTTCAAGGTTACATCTTAATTCACTTAGCTCTCTAGTTCAGAATTATAAATATTATATCTCTTAATTACATCCACAGTCTCTGATTTGACTATCAAATTTCTCTGAACCCACCCATGAACATTCAAAGTAACTTCCAATTTGGACATTTGACCCTGCAAATTCCAACTTGTTTAGCCCTTAAACGACGGGCTCATAACCGTGGAAATCATGTGTTTTGACACTGTTTGAATTGTTGGATTAACCCCTAATGCCCAAGGCACCCAATTTGGGTGTTGACAATACTTTGAAGGTAAATAAAACCTGAACAAATAGCTATTTTTAGAAGTTTAGTTTTTTTAATTTTTTTTTTCAAGTCTAGTTTTAGCATCAAAAATCCGATTTTGAAAATGATTGATTATGATTTATCTATTTAAGATTTTACACAAGGGTACCCATTGTAATTTTGACTTTCCATAGTATTGAGGACTCTTGGAAATGAGCCTCAAATACACTAGATCTTGGAGAAAAAATCACGTTAAAAATTCATTTAAAAAAATTGTAGAATAGATTACGAGAAGATGTAAATTGATTGGGGTTATGCATGTTAAGCCCTTTAACCTCATATTTTTTTGGTGACCAACTTTTGGGATTTGACTTGTGAAAAAAGGATTTTAAAATTTTCTTACTTTTAACACCCTCATGATCAAACATTATAATCTTTCAATCCATAAGTCATATTGTTGTGTTTTCTTTTCCTATGTGATCTCTAACATGTCTAGTTTGAATTTGTACGGTTACAATTCAAAAATAATTGATACAACTTATCAAAATGTTGGCTTTTTGTTCAATTTAGAGCAAAATTCAAGAAGCTCAAAAAAGGCCTTGGGCGTTTAGGGGTTAAAATAATGCAAAAGCACTCATTGGAAGTCAAACTATTGTAGATGATCTTCCCTTTTTCCACAAAATTTGGAGGATGAATAGTTGCACTTTTGTCCTATACTGGAGATTCTCTTGACATTCATTGGCTGCAAAATGTCCGCCTTGACGTTTAAGGGTTAAACTTCATTCAAGCAACTGGACTACAACTACACTAAACAGTAGTCAGTCATAACATTCGTAATATTTCCAACTTCGTTCATTGCCACATTTCAATACAAGTTATTTCCAATCTTGACTCAAGAACTAATGTATTCATAGCATTAAATTGACTCAATATACAACATAACACAACATTTTCACATTTACAATTTGACACACACATACACAATAATGTGACAATTCACAATACACATACATAATAACACCACAACAATTTCCAACTTGTCTCACACTAAAGGAATTGAGCATAATACACTCAAAGTCATCAATGCACATGACACAACAACATCCAATAAGGCAACCTAACTCCAATTTGCATTAATCATGAAGAAAATTACAAAATCAATTCAACTAACATGGTTGGACGTGCACTTGCTTCTCTAGCAGCGAGTGAAAGAAAAAACAAATTGGAGGGAAACTAAGGTAGTAGGCTCTAAAAGCAACCCTTTAAGGGCTGATTCGCCTTTTTCAAAGGTTTGCATGATTAAAAATATTTTTAGCTCATTTTTCAGAGAAAGCCAAATAGATGCCAAACGTAACACAAGTGGTTTCATATTTTTTGAAGCATTTTTGAATTAGTTATGAATTTTCAAAGATTTCTGTTGTAGGTACCTATTTGTTGACCCTAGGTCTCCCAAAATCTGTCCCCTTGCAACTTCTAAAGTGATTTGAGGAAATCAAGGTCAATGATTGGCTCTTGCAATAGAAAAACAATTTTTCCTTGATGCATTCAATAGCTAAAGAGGTCCATTCAAGGATCACCTGCAATCCATTCTATAACTAATTATAGGGTTAGTTTGAAGGAGAGGGTCGCTTTTACAGCACACTACCTTAAATCCTTCACATTAACACTGTTGCAATTCCTATTCAGTTTGAAAGACATGGCATCCTTTAGAATCATATTCATGTAATATCTCTTAATTGATAACTTGGACAATTCACCAAATACTAATTCCAACTTGGTCTCCAAAAACACCCATTTTCCAATTACCATCCTATTTTGCACCCAAATAGCTAAAACCTTGTAATTAACATCCTGAAATTGTGAATGACTCATTAACAAAAAGGCAATAAAATCCTCCACATTCTACACGTATACATATATACCATGGATTGCAGTACTATTAAAAAAAAGAGGGAGACTAGCAAATAGAAACAAAATTACATCAAAGGCAAAAAAATCCAGTATGTATAAAGAAAGTCATACCAGTTAGTGAGGATGAAAGGCTAGCGTGGTCGAAAGTGTGGAGGCCTTTGTAAGGAAGGATGGCTACAACTACCAATATTTTTAATAGGCTAGAAGCAAGCTTCCCAACATGCTTCCTTGAGATGCATATCATTCTTGAATGAGTTTCATGAGCAATGAATGACTTAGTTGAAGTGCACAAAATGATGGAAATACATCAATGACCACATAATCCACCTTGTTAGAATTGTGTTACTGACTATTCCCTCTGTCCCACTAAAAAACTCCAAAAATCTTTTCCATGAAGGATTAATTATATTTTTGGTTTTTGTGCCAATGATGCATACATTCAAGAACTAGCAACACATCCCCTAGATCTATGCAAAATCTCCACCTTAGGTGCCATCGTTCAGGCACCCAAAATCTATAAGGAAAGTATCATATTTGAGCATTGTTGCTACCAACCTTTAAATCATCATAGAATACCAACATGGCTATTGCCAGTATGGAGCCTTAAGCAATGACATCAGATTTGCGAGGCTTTGCTACTAATAGTAGCAAATCATGAAAGAACAATATACAACGATGGCATCATTTGCTTGTCCCTTGGATGTTTATTTGCTTGACAAGGCTTCAAATTCCAGATGTCAACAATCATCCGTGTAATTAAAATATATTACGGAGTATTCAATTCAACATCTTGATTGCTTGAAGTAGCAAGGTGCCAATATAGACCCTATTTTTACATAATACGGATACACAATTGTTGCTACATAGGTTGGACACAAGTGCATTGCTACCAACTCAGCACATACCACCACCATCCCATAAGACCACATGTTTGATGGAAACATATGACACTAACCATATGAATGGAATTATCCCTTTCTACATACCAAACAATTAATCTCCAAACCAAAACTACTAGGCATGTTGAGACATGAATTCTTCTCTAATGATCTCTTTTGGTTGGACACCATATATAAATTTTCAAGTAAAAAAATATGTGTACCTAAAATCAACCCTTTATTTTCATGATTTGAATGAAGGTTGTATCTTTTAGGCAAGAATATCTCAAGGTTGGTTTTAAAAACATATCACAATTGCGTAAATTCACCTTAGACATGTATCAATGAGGTTTGTAAGAGTCTATTTGCAAGAGTCTGTCTACAAGAGATTGTCTATTTGTATTGGGTGAGTATTGGTAAAAAATAATCTAAGATTTTCTCACAAGAATCAAGCCTGTAATTGCTCACTAGTGATCATAGAACTAGTTTATGGAATTTAGTGCAATATGCTACCTTCGAGACAAATAAGCATCAACTTTTTGGTGACCTAAGAATGAGTAGTATAAAAAATAATAGAAAAGAAAAGATTTTGCAAGTTTTGAAGGATTATTCACTATAACAAAACATGGTAAGAAAAAACTCACTCAAAATCGAGTGGTTTTTCTTGCCACGTTTTTGTGCATGCGCACGTAGTAAATTTTCAACTTCTTTTGCAATTTTTGACTGCAAATTTTCAAATTTTGAGGTGTGTGATATACCATTGGAAAGGTGTTTTTAATACCTTTTCAACGATATATCACACGCTCCAAAATTTGAAAAATTGCAGTCGGAAATTGCAAAAGAAGTTGAAAATTTACTACACGCGCATGCACAAAAACGTGGCAAAAAAAAGTTGCACTCGATTTTGAGTGTTTTTTTTTTACCATGTTTTGTTATAGTGATTGAGAATACTATGATACAAACTGACTAAATAGATGCTAATTCTGATATGGAGGAAGTTGCAAATTGGCTATCGAATTCTATTACTTGTTGTAGTTTTGGCTAAAATGTTTCCATTAACCCCTAATGTCCCAAGCCCTTTTTTCCATCAAAAATCACTAAAAACTGCCATTTCTATAGCAAAGAGCAAAAAAAATATAATATTTTTTTGCATATCTAACCATAGGATCTTGTACTAGACTAGTGTAAGAATGTGTGGAAGAAATTTCACAAACTTTAACTCTGTAGATTGCAAGATATTTGCGTTTAAAGTAAAGGAAAAAAAAAATTTTGCACCTTGATCATTTACATTTTTTGGCATTGAACCTTCATAACTTATAATTTTTGTTGTATTGATTTCAAATTTCAATTTTTATATCATAAATAATTGAGTTGAGGGTCTAGAATTTTTATATTTTTAAGAAAAATGTAGTTTTCACTCATGAAAAAATTGTTAAATAGAAGTAGGTTCAAGATTGAAGGAAAATCTAAATTGTTAATAGCTCTGAGATGGAATTGAAATACACTAATCCTAACGGTGAGATTGTTCTAACAAGAGATTTTAACCATGTGCATTTTTAATTTAATTTTTTTAATCTGAAAATTAAGGTCAGAAATGAGTCCTACAAGTTATTTTTTTCAAGGAGATGCTCTAATTGCCTGAAAAACTAGATTGTCCATAACTTTCACATAACAAATCCAAATGGAATAAATCAAAACTTCCCATGTACATAAAAATATTATATATATAATTAAAAACATTTACTTCAAGTTTTTTTGAAGGGTTTTTTCTGTCCATTGAACTCAAAAAAAGGGCTTTTTGTGCCATAACTTTTGCTCCCGAGCTCCGATTGAAATAAAAATTATATTATTGGAAAGCTATTGCATTTTTCTATCTTTAGAAGAAGAAAAATTCAGAAAATCACGACAAATATTGAGACCATAGGAGCTTTTCCAAAATCCATTTTGTCCCCTATGGGAGCAGTGGGACTTTGGGAATTAAAGGCCTTTTTTATACAATGTACCAATAGCACAAGAATTTTTTGGGTAGAAATTCAGCTAATTTAAACGAGTTTTGGGATCGCTGTTGCTCACTGGCTGGAGGAGTGCTCATTCAAGTGTTGAAATTGAAGTCAATCCTTTTCATGAGTAAGAGATCATTTCTGCATCAAAATGTTTTTTTTTTTTTTGGGGGGGGGGGGAGTTCACACAAATGAAACAGAATTTCTATTGCAAAAGATGAAATACAACATCACCAGCCGCTAGCCACGGGTGACCTGGTGTGGACATCAAAATGTTTTCATTTTCACACTTCACGTAACTTAAGGTATCCGACCTCATTCCAACCAAATAAGCAATTACGCATATTTGGAGCACAGATTTCTTGAGTGGAGAAATTTTCCCACGTACAGAAATAGAGTTTAGAAGGATTCCATATTTTTTCAGGATCTTATTTCTCAAAACATAACTACTGTGAATTTTTTAGTTGAGGATTTTGTTCAACCCATTCTTGTCACATAGGTCTTCCCATTTCCAACCACAAGTTGATTGCAAAATCAACCAAGATTGCAGCCAATCATAATGTGCCACAATTGCATTGGAAGCTGTGCCATAATTAATCACTACTTTTCTCCTGCTGATTGGAAAGAGAGTAACCTATATAACGAAAAAAGGTCCCTGGTTGGATTGAGGTCGGCTACCTTACATGTACCATTGACGGATTGCTTTGTCGTTTGCACAGGTCCCTTGCATGCCACTGTCTGGGAATTGATGTTCACGTGGATTGCAAGAACAGTTCAGCTGATTTCTCGTTATATAGGCCATACACTCCGGGTACTTTATCGTACACCAAATGGGAGTTGTGCAATTGAACCTTAATGTTTCGTAGGCAAGTCAAATACAACCATCTGGATGTAAGCTTACAAAAGCCATGATTCATTGAAAAAGGTTCCTTCTGAATAGTATTGTTTGACTTTGAGCTTCAACTTGTGAACATGATAAACATTCAGGACTCATGAGCCTTGGCATGCCCTACGGTAGGAGGCTCTGAAATCACTCAGGCATTAAGAACCGCCCCTATAAATGGCTCTTGAATGGAACGAGGTGATCTTTAAATGGCACGAAGTGATCCTTAAATTGACCGCTATAGTGCTATGAATGAAATAGAAAAAAAGGGGTCCCAGCCAATCATCGGCTTTGCTTTTTTCCATCTTGCAAGTGAGCAGTCTATGGAAGACCTAGGATCACAAATAGGGACCTACGATACATCTCCTTTGAAAATTCATAACTAATTCAATATTGCTCAAAAAAATATGAAACCACTTGTGTTAGATTCCTCGTCTATTTTTCTATCTCTGAAAAATGAATTAAAAATACTACCGACCAAGGAAGCATATGAAAAAGGCAGATCAGCCCTTAGATGGGCGATTCAAGAGCCTCCTACCTTACTACCTTTTCCTTCATGCATCCGGCTCATCACATGGAGCCTCCACTTATCCATGAAGTATTGTTGGGTGTAGAATATTCTACACCGTCTATTATAGAGCCATAGTAAAGAGAATGCATGCTTCTAAATGTTATGATTTGTGGGGTCTGTTTTAGGGTTTTGATGCAAACAAGATACACGATACAATACAAAGGTCCATACCTCCCCCCCCAAAAAAAGTAAAATAAAATAAATTTGAACCTTTGAACATCATAGCATTTAGTAGCCTTCATACCCTACTACCTTTCCTTCATGCACCCGGCTCATCACATGGAGCCTCCACTTATCCATGAAGTATTGTTGGGTGTGGAATATTCTACACCATCTATTATAGAGTCATGGCAAAGAGAATGCATGCTTCTAAGTGTTATGATTTGTGGGGTCTGTTTTAGGATTTTGATGCAAATAAGATACAAGGTACAATACAAAGGTCCATACTTCCCCCCCCCCAAATAAATAAATAAATAATTTAAACCTTTGAACATCATAACATTTAGTAGCCTTCATGCCGTACTACCTTTCCTTTATGCACCCGGCTCATCACATTAAGTCCCACCTATGTATTTACTTATCCTTGAAGTATTATTGGATGTAGAATATTCTACACCATCTACTGTAGAAATAGGTCAAAGATAGCACATGCTTATGAATGTTATGATTTGTGGGGTCTATTTTAGGATTATGACACAAACAAGATACAAGGTACAATACGAAAGTTCCAACCTACTCTAGACAAATTATATGAAATTCTTGAATATTTTTTTGATGTGTATGGGACATTTTTTGGTATTTAAATGTTTTGCATGTTAATCCTTAAGGACTTCGAACGTCTAGGAAATGAATAACAAACATATTGGCAATATCATATCTTATGGTATCATTATTCAACAACGTCAAACCCATTATAGGGCATGTTTTAAATGTTTAAGCTAATAATTTAGAAAATATTTAAGTTACTATAGCATCATTTCTTTGAAGTTTATTGTAGTACAACTACTATATAGTACATTATAATGATTCATAGTACATAGTTTGTAAATCTACACAAGGGGTAATCTAAAAAGGAAGAAAGGAACATGCACAAGGAGCTTCCATTTTTCATCTTCAAATAGACAAAATAATAAACGTCTCATTTTAGGTTGTTATTTATTTGTTTGCTCCAACTTAGGTATATGGCAAGCGATTTCTAAGGATGCATTGTATTCACGCAAGAGGGCAAGGTATAGTTATTGGTGCATTCAATTTGGAGTTTAGGATAGTTTTGGAACCCTTTGTTGTGATGCACAAATATGGCTTGAGGGATTCAAAATTATTGCGATTTGAGGGTAGCACTTTGTAGAGGATTTTGTCATGTATAATTCATATCATATATTTTTTTTCTATTGTATATATATGATTCATTTGTATGAATTGTTTGATATCTTATGCATGTATATTTGTTGTTTGTATGGGGTTGTGTTCAATAGTAGTTAGAGTGTACATGTTGTACTGATCAATCCTAAAATCACATATAAATTTTTGAATTATAGTAAGAACTTGTTTAAATGCCTCAAAATTCAATTTTAATTACCACAAGGTTTAGAAAGATGGGCAAAAAGTAATAGAAAAAAAAAACATATCTATTCTGAAATAATGACTAAATAGGCCTATAATAAAAAGTTTCAACATATGTATGTATGGATTGCAATTACCATGGAGGATACTTAGGCAACAATGCAATTTTATATGTTGTCTTTAAATTACATAGAGAGTATCTAGGCAACACTACACAATATTTTAAAAGTTGAAAAGTTATGAGATTGAGATGCATTAACCCCTAAAAGACCATTGTTCCTTCGAGGGACAAACAGGATTTTGGGCAAGTATCTACAGGCTGAATTTTTGTCGTGATTTTTTTGAAACTTTTTTTGAAGATAGAAAAACTGATAAGCTTTGTGGGAATATAATTTTTTTCACAATCGGTGCCTAGGAACAACAGTTATGACCAAATAAACTCAAAACAGGGGACGGGGGGGCGGGGGGGGGGGGGGGGGGTTAGCCTGGGCAACAAAAAAAAATTAAAAAATTTGAATTTTGAATTTTTTTTTTTTTTTTTTTTTTCTAGATTTATAACTCAAGATTTATAATAAGCTTGACATTTTATTTAGAAACTTAATACACTATTTTGTATGTGTGATGTTTTAGAATCCCATAGATATAGACTTGATTTAGTAGACTTTTTGCCACCTCTATAATGATGCAGTTGTATGTGATACAACTCCCTTAAAATAGTTGGCAATTTTATTTCTATGTGCTCTAAGCCATAGATTGCGCACTACTTGGCAATGCCATATCTTTGTAATTCAAGCAAGTGTTATAATGGAACTTACAACTAAGATTCTACTAACTTGAGATTTTTAATTTTAGCATGATTCTATGGATATACCAATTCTTTTGGTAGTTATAAAGTCACACTATTTGTCATAATATTTTTGGCAAATTTATGGTTCACACACAGAATAGATGTTGTAATTGCTAGAAGTGGCAATTTAGTTAAGAAGTGGCATCTAAACTTGACAGTAAGCCTTGGCGTTGAGATCCTTTTGATTTGGGGACTTATGGCCTTTGGAATTCCATATCATGTGTAATTAAGCTTTGATGTAACCTCCTAATTACATCATGAGGACAACCGATAAGAGTTTTTCCACTGGACCTTGCTGCATTAACAAAATAACGGTACTTTTTTAATGTTGGCACACTTTGTCTGAGCCTGACCTGAACTTATTAATAGCTCTACATTGGAATAATTTTTTTAGAAAAGAACTGTACAGTCTCTTAGCTGCTTGACTTCTT